>CANXME010002575.1:0-184076 GCA_948144175.1 Closterium sp. NIES-65
TTCTTGAAATTTTGCACACGCTAGGCCCTTGTTCTTGCAGTTTTGTACACGCTAGGCCTTGTTCTTGCAATTTTGCACACACTAGGCCCTTGTTCTTGCAAGTTTGCACACGCTAGGCCCTTGTTCTTCCATTTTTTGCACACGCTAGGCCCTTTTGTTGAAACTTTTGCCTCGCTAGGCCCTTGTTCTTGAAATTTTGCACACGCTAGGCCCTTGTTCTTGCTATTTTGCACACGCTAGGCTTGTTTCTTGCAATTTTGCACTCGCTAGGCCCTTGTTCTTGAAACTTTGCACACGCTAGGCCCTTGTTATTGAAATTGTGCACATGCTAGGCCCTTGTTCTTGAATTTTGCACATGCTTGGCCCTTGTTCTTGAAATTTGCACCCTTGTTCTTGCAATTTTGCACACGCTAGGCCCTTGTTCTTGCAATTTTGCACACGCTAGCCCTTGTTCTTCCAATTTTGCACACGCTAGGCCCTTGTTCTTGCAATTTTGCACACGCTAGGCCCTTGTTCTTGAATATTTTGCCACATGCTAGGCCCTTGTTCTTGAAATTTTGCACATGCTTGGCCCTTTGTTCTTGAAATTTTGCACATGCTTGGCCCTTGTTCTTGAAATTTTGCACCCCTTGTTCTTGCAATTTTGCACACGCTAGGCCCTTGTCTTTACTAATTTTGCACACGCTAGACCCTTGTTCTTCCAAATTTTGCACTCGCTAGGCCCTTGTTCTTGCAATTTTGCACTCGCTAGGCCCCTTGTTCTTGAAATTTTGCACACGCTAGGCCCTTGTTCTTGCAATTTTGCACACGCTAGGCCCTTGTTCTTCCAATTTTGCACACGCTAGGCCCTTCTTCTTGCAATTTTGCAACCCGCTAGGCCCTTATTCTTGAAATTTTGCACATGCCTTGCCCTTGTTCTTGAAATTTTGGCACACGCTAGGCCCTTGTTCTTGCAATTTTGCACACGCTAGGCCCTTGTTCTTTTTATTTTGCACACGCTAGGCCATTGTTCTTGCAATTTTGCACACGCTAGGCCCTTGCTCTTGCAATTTTGCACACGCTAGGCCCTTGTTCTTTTATGGTGCAATAGCTGTTCTGGCATCATGTTGGCAACATGCTAGGCCCTTGCTTCTTTTATTTTGCACACGCTAGGCCCTTTGTTCTTTTTATTTTGCACACGCTAGGCTTTTTGTTCTTGCTATTTTGCAACGCTATGCCCTAGTTCTTTTTATTTTGCACACGCTAGGCCCTTGTTCTTGCAATTTTGCACATGCTAGACCCTTGTTCTTTTTATTTCGCACACACTAGGCCCTTGCTCTTGCTATTTCGCGAACGCTAGGCCCTTCTGTTCTTGATTTTTTGCACACGCTAGGCCCTTGCTCTTGCTATTGTGCACTCGCTAGGCCCTTGTTTCTTGCAATTTTGCACACCACTAGGCCCTTGTTCTTGCAATTTTGCACACGCTAGGCCCTTGTTCTTTTTATTTTGCACACGCTAGGCCCTTGTTCTTTTCATTTTGCACACGCTAGGCCCTTGTTCTTGCTATTTTGCACACGCTATGCCTTCTTCTTTTTATTTTGCACCCGCTAGGCCCGTGTTCTTGCAATTTTGCACATGCTAGACCCTTGTTCTTTTTATTTTGCACACGCTAGGCCCTTGTTCTTGATTTTTTGCACACGCTAGGCCCTTGCTCTTGCTATTTTGCTACTCGCTAGGCCCTTCTTCTTGCAATTTTGCACATGCTAGGCCCTTGTTCTTGCAATTTTACACACGCTACGCCCTTGTTCTTATTTTGCACAGGCTAGGCCCTTGTTCTTTTTATTTTGCACACGTTAGGCCCTTGTTCTTGCTATTTTGCACACGCTATGCCCTTGTTCTTTTTATTTTGCACACGCTAGGCCCTTGTTCTTGCTATTTCCGGAACGCTAGGCCCTTGTTCTTGATTTTTTGCACACGCTAGGCCCTTGCTCTTGCTATTTTGCACTCGCTAGGCCCTTGTTCTTGCAATTTTGCACACGCTAGGCCCTTGTTCTTGCAATTTCGCACACGCTACGCCCTTGTTCTTTTTTATTTTGCACACACTAGGCCCTTGTTCTTGCAATTTTGCACACGCTAGGCCCTTGTTCTTGCAATTTCGCACACACTAGACCCTTGTTCTTTTTATTTTGCACACGCTAGGCTTTTGTTCTTGCTATTTTGCACACGCTATGCCCTAGTTCTTTTATTTTTTGCACACGCTAGGCCCTTGTTCTTGCAATTTTGCACATGCTAGACCCTTGTTTTTTTTATTTTGCACACACTAGGCCCTTGCTCTTGCTATTTCGCAAACGCTAGGCCCTTGTTCTTGATTTTTTGCACACGCTAGCCCCTTGCTCTTGCTATTGTGCACTCGCTAGGCCCTTGTTCTTGCAATTTTGCACACACTAGGCCCTTGTTCTTGCAATTTTGCACATGCTAGGCCCTTGTTCTTTTTATTTTGCACACGCTAGTCCCTTGTTCTTTTTATTTTGCACACGCTGGGCCCTTGTTCTTGCTATTTTGCACACGCTATGGCCTACTTCTTTTTGATTTAAACTCGCTAGGCACTTGTTCTTGCAATTTTGCGCATGCTAGACCCTTGTTCTTTTTATTTTGCACACGCTAGGCCCTTGCTCTTGCTATTTCGCGAACGCTAGGCCCTTGTTCTTGATTTTTTGCACACGCTACGCCCTTGTTCTTTTTATTTTGCACACGCTAGGCCCTTGTTCTTGCAATTTTGCACACGCTAGGCCCTTGTTCTTTTTATTTTGCACACGCTAGGCCCTTGTTCTTTTTATTTTGCACACGCTAGGCTTTTGTTCTTGCTATTTTGCACACGCTATGCCCTAGTTCTTTTTATTTTGCACACGCTAGGCCCTTGTTCTTGCAATTTTGCACATGCTAGACCCTTGTTCTTTTTTTTTCGCACACACTAGGCCCTTGCTCTTGCTATTTCGCGAACGCTAGGCCCTTGTTCTTGATTTTTTGCACACGCTAGGCCCTTGCTCTTGCTATTGTGCACTCGCTAGGCCCTTGTTCTTGCAATTTTGCACACACTAGGCCCTTGTTCTTGCAATTTTGCACACGCTAGGCCCTTGTTCTTTTTATTTTGCACACGCTAGGCCCTTGTTCTTTTCATTTTGCACACGCTAGGCCCTTGTTCTTGCTATTTTGCACACGCTATGCCCTTCTTCTTTTTATTTTGCACACGCTAGGCCCTTGTTCTTGAAATTTTGCACATGCTAGACCCTTGTTCTTTTTATTTTGCACACGCTAGGCCCTTGTTCTTGATTTTTTGCACACGCTAGGCCCTTGCTCTTGCTATTTTGCACTCGCTAGGCCCTTGTTCTTGCAATTTTGCACATGTTAGGCCCTTGTTCTTGCAATTTTGCACACGCTACACCCTTGTTCTTATTTTGCACACGCTAGGCCCTTGTTCTTTTTATTTTGCACACGTTAGGCCCTTGTTCTTGCTATTTTGCACACGCTATGCCCTTGTTCTTTTTATTTTGCACACGCTAGGCCCTTGTTTTTGCTATTTCCGGAACGCTAGGCCCTTGTTCTTGATTTTTTGCACACGCTAGGCCCTTGCTCTTGCTATTTTGCACTCGTTAGGCCCTTGTTCTTGCAATTTTGCACACGCTAGGCCCTTGTTCTTGCAATTTCGCACACGCTAGGCCCTTGTTCTTTTTATTTTGCACACACTAGGCCCTTGTTCTTGCAATTTTGCACACGCTAGGCCCTTGTTCTTGCAATTTCGCACACACTAGACCCTTGTTCTTTTTATTTTGCACACGCTAGGCTTTTGTTCTTGCTATTTTGCACACGCTATGCCCTAGTTCTTTTATTTTTTGCACACGCTAGGCCCTTGTTCTTGCAATTTTGCACATGCTAGACCCTTGTTCTTTTTATTTTGCACACACTAGGCCCTTGCTCTTGCTATTTCGCGAACGCTAGGCCCTTGTTCTTGATTTTTTGCACACGCTAGCCCCTTGCTCTTGCTATTGTGCACTCGCTAGGCCCTTGTTCTTGCAATTTTGCACACACTAGGCCCTTGTTCTTGCAATTTTGCACATGCTAGGCCCTTGTTCTTTTTATTCTGCACACGCTAGTCCCTTGTTCTTTTTATTTTGCACACGCAAGGCCCTTGTTCTTGCTATTTTGCACACGCTATGGCCTTCTTCTTTTTGATTTGCACTCGCTAGGCCCTTGTTCTTGCAATTTTGCACATGCTAGACCCTTGTTCTTTTTATTTTGCACACGCTAGGCCCTTGCTCTTGCTATTTCGCGAACGCTAGGCCCTTGTTCTTGATTTTTTTGCACACGCTAGGCCCTTGTTCTTTTTATTTTGCACACGCTAGGCCCTTGTTGTTGCAATTTTGCACACGCTAGGCCCTTGTTCTTTTTATTTTGCACACGCTAGGCCCTTGTTCTTTTTATTTTCCACACGCTAGGCTTTTGTTCTTGCTATTTTGCACACGCTATGCCCTAGTTCTTTTTATTTTGCACACGCTAGGCCCTTGTTCTTGCAATTTTGCACATGCTAGACCCTTGTTCTTTTTATTTTGCACACACTAGGCCCTTGCTCTTGCTATTTCGCGAACGCTAGGCCCTTGTTCTTGATTTTTTGCACACGCTAGGCCCCTGCTCTTGCTATTGTGCACTCCCTAGGCCCTTGTTCTTGCAATTTTGCACACACTAGGCCCTTGTTCTTGCAATTTTGCACACGCTAGGCCCTTGTTCTTTATATTTTGCACACGCTAGGCCCTTGTTCTTTTTTTTTTGCACACGCTATGCCCTTCTTCTTTTTATTTTGCACACGCTAGGCCCTTGTTCTTGCAATTTTGCACATGCTAGACACTTGTTTATGTAATTTTGCACACGCTAGGCCCTTGCTCTTGCTATTTCGCGAACGCTAGGCCCTTGTTCTTGATTTTTTGCACACGCTAGGCCCTTGCTCTTGCTATTTTGCACTCGCTAGGCCCATGTTCTTGCAATTTTGCACACGCTAGGCCCTTGTTCTTGCAATTTTGCACACGCTAGGCCCTTGCTCTTGCAATTTTGCACACGCTAGGCCCTTGTTCTTTTTATTTTGCACACGCTAGGCCCTTGTTCTTTTTATTTTGCACACGCTAGGCCCTTGTTCTTGCAATTTTGCACACGCTAGGCCCTTGTTCTTTTTATTTTGCACACGCTAGGCCCTTGTTCTTTTTATTTTGCACACGCTAGGCTTTTGTTCTTGCTATTTTGCACACGCTATGCCCTAGTTCTTTTTATTTTGCACACGCTAGGCCCTTGTTCTTGCAATTTTGCACATGCTAGACCCTTCTTCTTTTTATTTCGCACACACTAGGCCCTTGCTCTTGCTATTTCGCGAACGCTAGGCCCTTGTTCTTGATTTTTTGCACACGCTAGGCCCTTGCTCTTGCTATTGTGCACTCGCTAGGCCCTTGTTCTTGCAATTTTGCACACACTAGGCCCTTGTTCTTGCAATTTTGCACACGCTAGGCCCTTGTTCTTTTTATTTTGCACATGCTAGGCCCTTGTTCTTTTTATTTTGCACACGCTAGGCCCTTGTTCTTGCAATTTTGCACATGCTAGACCCTTCTTCTTTTTATTTCGCACACACTAGGCCCTTGCTCTTGCTATTTCGCGAACGCTAGGCCCTTGTTCTTGATTTTTTGCACACGCTAGGCCCTTGCTCTTGCTATTGTGCACTCGCTAGGCCCTTGTTCTTGCAATTTTGCACACACTAGGCCCTTGTTCTTGCAATTTTGCACACGCTAGGCCCTTGTTCTTTTTATTTTGCACATGCTAGGCCCTTGTTCTTTTTATTTTGCACACGCTAGGCCCTTGTTCTTGCTATTTTGCACACGCTATGCCCTTCTTCTTTATATTTTGCACACGCTAGGCCCTTGTTCTTGCAATTTTGCACATGCTAGACCTTTGCTCTTTTATTTTGCACACGCTAGGCCCTTGTTCTTGCTATTTTGCAAACGCTAGGCCCTTGTTCTTGATTTTTTGCACATGCTAGGCCCTTGCTCTTGCTATTTTGCATTCGCTAGGCCCTTGTTCTTGCAATTTTGCACATGCTAGGCCCTTGTTCTTGCATTTTTGCACACGCTAGGCCCTTGTTCTTGCAATTTTGCACACGCTAGGCCCTTGTTCTTTATATTTTGCACACGCTAGGCCCTTGTTCTTTTTATTTTGCACACGTTAGGCCCTTGTTCTTGCTATTTGTCACACGCTATGCCCTTGTTCTTTTTTTTTTGCACACGCTAGGCCCTTGTTCTTGCAATTTTGCACATGCTAGACCCTTGTTCTTTTTATTTTGCACACGCTAGGGCCTTCTTCTTGCTATTTTGCGAACGCTAGGCCCTTGCTCTTGCTCTTTTGCACTCGCTAGGCCCTTGTTCTTGCAATTTTGCACACGCTAGGCCCTTGTTCTTGCAATTTTGCACACGCTAGGCCCTTGTTCTTTTTATTTTGCACACGCTAGGCCCTTGTTCTTTTTGTTTTGCACACGCTAGGCCCTTGTTCTTGCTATTTTGCACACGCTATGCCCTTGTTCTTTTTATTTTGCACATGCTAGGCCCTTGTTCTTGCAATTTTGTACATGCTAGACTCTTGTGCTTTTTATTTTGCACACGCTAGGCCCTTGCTCTTGCTATTTCGCGAACGCTAGGCCCTTATTCTTGATTGTTTGCACACGCTAGGCCCTTGCTCTTGCTATTTTGCACTCGCTAGGCCCTTGTTCTTGCAATTTTGCACACGCTAGGCCCTTGTTCTTGCAATTTTGCACACGCTAGGCCCTTGTTCTTTTTATTTTGCACACGCTAGGCCCTTATTGTTTTTATGTTGCACACGCTATGCCCTTGTTCTTTATATTTTGAACACGCTAGGCCCTTGTTCTTGCTATTTTGCACACGCTTTGCCCTTGTTCTTTTTATTTTGCACACGATAGGCCCTTGTTCTTGCAATTTTGCACATGCTAGACCCTTGTTCTTTTTTTTTTTGCACACGCTAGGCCCTTGTTCTTGCTATTTTGCACACGCTTTGCCCTTGTTCTTTTTATTTTGCACACGATAGGCCCTTGTTCTTGCAATTTTGCACATGCTAGACCCTTGTTCTTTTTATTTTGCACACGCTAGGCCCTTGTTCTTGCTATTTCGCGAACGCTATGCCCTTGTTCTTGATTTTTTTGCACACGCTAGGCCCTTGCTGTTGCCATTTTGCACTCGCTAGGCCCTTGTTCTTGCAATTTTGCACACGCTAGGCCCTTCTTCTTGCAATTTTGCACACGCTAGGCCCTTGTTCTTTTTATTTTGCACACGCTAGGCCCTTGTTCTTTTTATTTTGCACACGCTAGGCCCTTGTTCTTGCTATTTTGCACACGCTATGCCCTAGTTCTTTTTATTTTGCACACGTCAGGCTCTTGTTCTTGCAATTTTGCACATGCTAGACACTTTTTTTTTTTTTTTTGTGCACACACTAGGCCCTTGCTCTTGCTATTTCGCGAACGCTAGGCCCTTGTTCTTGATTCTTTGCACACGCTAGGCCCTTGCTCTTGCTATTTTTCACTCGCTAGGCCCTTGTTCTTGCAATTTTGCACACGTTAGGCCCTTGTTCTTTCAATTTTGCACACGCTAGGCCCTTGTTCTTTTTATTTTGCACGCGCTAGGCCCTTGTTCTTTTTATTTTGCACACGCTAGGCCCTTGTACTTGCTATTTTGCACACGCTATGCCCTTGTTCTTTTTATTTTGCACACGCTAGGCCCTTGTTATTGCAATTTTGCACATGCTAGACCCTTGTTCTTTTTATTTTGCACACGCTAGGCCCTTGTTCTTGCTATTTCGCGAACGCTAGGCCCTTGTTCTTGATTCTTTGCACACGCTAGGCCCTTGCTCTTGCAATTTTGCACTCGCTAGGCCCTTGTTCTTGCAATTTTGCACACGCTAGGCCCTTGTTCTTGCAATTTTGCACACGCTAGGCCCTTGTTCTTTTTATTTTGCACACGCTAGGCCCTTGTTCTTTTTATTTTGCACACGCTAGGCCCTTGTTCTTGCTATTTTGCACACGCTATGCCCTTCTTCTTTTTATTTTGCACACGCTAGGCCCTTGTTCTTGCAATTTTGCACACACTAGGCCCTTGTTCTTGCAATTTTGCACACGCTAGGCCCTTGTTCTTTTTATTTTGCACACACTAGGCCCTTGTTCTTTTTATTTTGCACACGCTAGGCCCTTGTTCTTACAATGTTGTACACGCTAGGCCGTTGTTCTTCCAATTTTGCACTCGCTAGGCCCTTGTTCTTGCAGTTTTGCACTCGCTAGGCCCTTGTTCTTGAAATTTTGCACACGCTAGGCCCTTGTTCGTGCAATTTTGCACACGCTAGGCCCTTGTTCTTGAGATTTTGCACACGCTAGGCCCTTGTTCTTGCTATTTTGCACACGCTAGGCCCTTGTTCTTGCAATTTCGCACACGCTAGGCCCTTGTTCTTGCAATTTTGCACATGCTAGGCCCTTGTTCTTCCAATTTTGCACTCGCTAGTCCATTGTTATTGAAATTTTGCACACGCTAGGCCATTGTTCTTGAAAGTTTGCACACGCTAGCCCCTTGTTCTTTCAATTTGCACACGCTAGGCCCTTGTTCTTGCTATTTTGCACACGCTAGGCCCTTGTTCTTGCAATTTTGCACATGCATTGCCCTTGTTCTTGAAATTTTGCACACGCTAGGCCCTTGTTCTTGCAATTTTGCACACTCTAGGCCCTTGTTCTTGCAATTTTGCACACGCCAGGCCCTTGTTCTTCCAATTTTGCACTCGCTAGGCCCTTGTTCTTGAAATTTTGCACACCCTAGGCCCTTGTTCTTGCAACTTTGTACACGCTAGGCCCCTGTTCTTGCAATTTTGCACACACTAGGCCCTTGTTCTTCCAATTTTGCACTCGCTAGGCCCTTGTTCTTGAAATGTTGCACACGAAAGGCCCTTGTTATTGCAATTTTGCACACGCTAGGCACTTGTTCTTCCAATTTTGCACTCGCTAGCCCCTTGTTCTTGCAATTTTGCACTCGCTAGGCCCTTGTTCTTGAAATTTTGCACGCGCTAGGCCCTTGTTCTTGCAATTTTGCACACGCTAGGCCCTTGTTCTTCCAATTTTGCACACGCTAGGCCCTTCTTCTTGCTATTTTGCACCCGCTAGGCCCTTGTTCTTGAAATTTTGCACATACCTTGCCCTTGTTCTTGAAATTTTGCACACGCTAGGCCCTTGTTCTTGCAATTTTGCACACGCTAGGACCTAGTTCTTCCAAATTTAGGATAGCTCCTGGACCAGGCAAGCTCCTGGACCAGGCACGCTCCAGGACCAGGCAAGCTCCTGGACCACGCAAGCTCCTAGACCAGGCAAGCTCCTGGACCACCCAAGCTCTTGGACCAGGCAAGTTCCTAGACCAGGCAAGCTCCTAGACCAGGCAAGCTCCTGGACCAGGCAAGCTCCTAGACCTCGTAAGCTCTTGGACTAGGAAAGCTCTTGGACGAGGCAAGCTCCTGGACCATGCAAGCTCCTGGACCAAGCAAGCTCTTGGACCAGGCAAGGTCCTAGACCAGGCAAGCTATTGGACCGGGGAAGCTCCAAGACCAGGCACGCTCGTAGACCATGCACGCTCCTGAACCAGGCAAGCTCTTAGACCAGGCAAGCTCGTGGACCAAACAAGCTCCTGGACCAGGCAAGCTCTTGGACTAGGCAAGCTCCTTGACCAGGCAAGCTCTTGGACTAGGCAAGCTCCTGTACCAGGCACGCTCGTGGACCATGCACGCTCCTGGACCAGGCAAGCTTTTGGACCAGGCAGGCTCGTGGACTAGGCAAGCTCTTGGACCACACAAGCTCCTTGACCAGGCAAGCTCCTGGACCAGGGAAGCTCGTGGACCAGGCTCGCTCGTAGACCAGGCACGCTCCTGGACCAGGCACGCTCTTGGACCAGGCAAGCTCGTGGACCAGGCAAGCTCCTCGGCCAGGCAAGCTCTTGGACGAGGCAAGCTCCTGGACCAGGCAAGCTCCTGGACCAGGCAAGCTCTTGGACCATGCAAGCTCCTGGACTACGTAAGCTCTCGGACCAGGCACGCTCCTGGACCAGGCACGCTCCTGGACCAGGCAAGTTCTTGCTATTTTGCATACGCTAGACCCTTGTTCTTGCAATCTTGCACACATTAGGCCCTTGTTCTTGCAATTTTACACATGCTAGGCCATTGTTCTTGCAATTTTGCACACGCTAGGCCCTTGTTCTTGCAATTTTGCACACGCTAGACCCTTGTTCTTGCTATTTTGCACACGCTAGGCCCTTGTTCTTGCCATTTTGCACAAGCTTGGCCCTTGTTCTTGCAATTTCGCACACGCTAGACCCTTGTTCTTGCTATTTTGCACACGCTAGACCCTTGTTCTTGCAATTTTGCACACACTAGGCTCTTTTTCTTGCTATTTTGCACACGCTAGGCCCTTGTTCTTGCAATTTTGCACACGCTGGGCCCTTGTTCTTGCTATTTTGCATACGCTAGAAATTTGTTCTTGCAATTTTGCACACGCTAGACCCTTGTTCTTGCTATTTTGCACACGCTAGACCCTTGTTCTTGCAATTTTGCACACGCTAGGCCCTTGTTCTTGCAATTTTGCACGCGCTAGGCCCTTGTTCTTGAAATTTTGCACACGTTAGGCCCTTGTTCTTGCAATTTTGCACACGCTCGGCCCTTGTTCTTGCTATTTTGCACACGCTAGACCCTTCTTCTTGCAATTTTGCACACGCTAGGCCCTTGTTCTTGCAATTTTGCATACGCTTGGCCCTTGTTCTTGCTATTTTGCAAACGCTAGACCCTTCTTCTTGCTATTTTGCACACGCTAGACCCTTGTTCTTGCAATTTTGCACACGCTACGCCCTTGTTCTTGCTATTTTGCACACGCTAGGCCCTTCTTCTTGCAATTTTGCACACGCTAGGCCCTTGTTCTTGCAATTTTGTACACGCTAGGCCCTTGTTCTTGCAATTTTGCACACGCTAGTCCCTTGTTCTTGCTATTTTACACTCGCTGGCCTCTTGTTCTTGCAATTTTGCACACGCTAGGCCCTTGTTCTTGCAATTTTGCACACGCTAGGCCCTTGTTCTATAATTTTGCACATGCTAGCCCCTTGTTCTTGCATTTTTGCACACGCTAGACCCTTGTTCTTGCAATTTCGCACATGCTAGGCCCTTGTTCTTGCAATTTTGCACACGCTATGCCCTTGTTCTTGCTATTTTGCACACGCTAGGCCCTTGTTCTTGCAATTTTGCACACGCTAACCCCTTTTTCTTGCTATTTTGCACACACTAGGCCCTTGTTCCTGAACTTTTGCACACGCTAGGCCCTTGTTCTTGCAGTTTTGCACACGCTATGCCCTTTTTCTTGCAATTTTGCACACGCTAGGCCCTTGTTCTTGCAATTTTGCACACGCTAGGCCATTGTTCTTGCAATTTTGCACACGCTAGGCCCTTGTTATTGCTATTTTGCACACGCTAGGCCCTTGTTCTTGCAATTTTGCACAAGCTAGGCCCTTGTTCTTGCAATTTCGCACACGCTAGCACCTTGTTCTTGCAATTTTGCACACGCTAGGCCCTTGTTCTTGCAATTTTGCACACGCTAGGCCCTTGTTCTTGCAATTTTGCAAACGCTAGGCCCTTGTTCTTGTAATTTTGCACACGCTAGGCCCTTGTTCTTGCAATTTTGCACACGCTAGGCCCTTGTTCTTGCAAGTTTGCACACGCTAGACCCTTGTTCTTGCAATTTTGCACACGCTAGACCCTTGTTCTTGCAATTTTGCACACGCTAGAGCCTAGTCCAGGACCGTGCCTGGTCCAAGAGCTTGCGTGGTCAAGGAGCTTGCCTGGTCCAGGAGCATGCCTTGTCCATGAGCTTGCCTGGTCCACGAGCATGCCTGGTCCAAGAGCGTGCCTAGTCCACGAGCTTGCCTGGTCTATGAGCGTGCCTGGTTTTGGAGCGTGCCTGGTCCAGGAGCTTCCCTGGTCCAGGAGCTTGCCTGGTCCAAGAGCTTGCCTGGTCCACAAGCCTGCCTGGTCCAAGAGCTTGCCTTGTCTAAGAGCGTGCCTGGTCCAAGGGCTTGCGTGGTCCAGGAGCTTGCCGGGTCCAGGAGCTTGCCCTGTCGAGGAGCGTGCCTGGTCCACGAGCCTGCCTGGTCTAGGAGCTTGCCTGGTCCAGGAGCTTGCCTGGTCCAGGAGCTTGCCTGGTCCAGGAGCGTGCCTGGTCCACGAGCGGGCCTAGTCCAGGCGCTCGCGTGGTCCAGGAGCTTGCGTGGTCCAGGAGCTTGCTTGGTCCAGAAGCCTACCTGGTCCGAGAGCTTGCCTGGTCGAGGAGCGTGCCTGGTCCAAGAGCTTGCGTGGTCCTGGAGCTTGCGTGGTCCAGGAACTTGCTTGGACCAGAAGCGTGCCTGGTCCAAGAGCTTGCCTGGTCTAGGAGCGTGCCAGGTCCAAGAGCTTGCGTGGTCCAGGAGCTTGCCTAGTCCAGGAGCTTGCCTGGTCCAGGAGCGTGCCTAGTCCATGAGCATGCCTGGTCCAAGAGCGTGCCTGGTCCAAGAGCGTGCTTGGTCTACGAGCGTTCCTGGTACTGGAGCTTGCCTGGTCTAGGAGCTTGCTTGGTCCAGACGCCTGCCTGGTCCAAGAGCTTGCCAGGTCCACGAGCATGCCTGTTCGAAGACCTTGTGTGGTCCAGGAGCTTGCCTGGTCCAGGAGCTTTCCTGGTCCGGGAGCTGACTTGATCCAGAAGCTTGCTTGGTCCAAGAGCTTGCCTGGTCCAGGAGCGTGCCTGGTCCACAAGCTTGCTTGGTCCACGAGCTTGCCTGGTCTAGGAGCTTGCCTGGTCCAAGATCGTGCCTGGTCCACGAGCGTGCCTGGTCCAAGAGCTTGCCTGGTCCAGGAGCTTGCCTGGTCCACGAGCTTGCGTGGTCCAAGAGCGTGCCTGGTCCACAAGCCTGCCTAGTGTAAGAGCTTGCCTGGTCCAGGAGCGTGCCTGGTCCACGTGCGTGCGTGATCCAGTAGCTTGCTTGGTCCAGGAGCTTGCCTGGTCCAGGAGCTTGCCTTGTCAAGGAGCGTGCCTTGTCTAGGAATGTGCCTGGTCTAGGCAAGCTCCTGGACCAGCTAGCTCAGGGACCAGGCAAGTTCCTAGACCAGGCAAGGTCCTGGACCAGGCAAGCTCCTGGACCAGGCAAGCTCCTAGACCAGGCAAGCTCCTGGACCAGGCACGCTCGTGGACCAGGCAAGCTCGTGGGCCAGGCAAGATCTTGGACCAAGCAAGCTCCAGGACTAGGCACGCTCGTGGACCAGGCACACTCCTGGACCAGGCACGCCCCTGGACCAGGCAAGCTCGTGGACCAAGCAAGCTCCTGGATCAGGCACGCTCGTGGACCAGGCACGCTCGTGAACCAGGCAAGCTCTTAGACCAGGCAGGCTTGTGGAACAGGCACGCTCTTGGAACAGGCAAGCTCCTGGACCAGGCAAGCTCCTGGACCAGGCAAGCTCCTGTACCAGGTACCCTCGTGGACAAGGCACGATTCCGGACCAGGCAAGCTCCTTGACCAGGCAAGCTCCTGGACCAGGCAAGCTCTCGGACCTGGCAAGCTCCTGGATCGGGCAAGCTCCTAGACCAGGCACGCTCCTGGACCAGGCAAGCTCATGGAGCATGCAAGCTTCGGGACCAGGCAAGCTCGTGGACCAGGCGATCTCCTGGACCATGCAAGCTCCTGGACTAGGCAAGCTCCTGGACCAGGCAAGCTCATGAACCAGGCAGGCTCAAGGACCAGGCACGCTCCTGGACCGGGCAAGCTCCTGGACCTGGCAAGCTCCTGAACCACGCAAGCTCTTGGACCAGGCACGCTCCTAGACCTGGCAAGCTCCTGGACCACGCAAGCTCCTGGACCAGGCAAGCTCCTTGACCAGGCTACCTCCTAGACCAGAAAGCTCCTGGACCAGGCACGCTCGTGGACCATGCATGCTCTTGGACTTTGGCAAGCTCTTGGACAATGCAGGCTTGTGGACTAGGCAAGATCCTGGACCAGGCAAGCTCCTGGACCAGGCAAGCTCCTCGACCAGGCAAGCTCCTGGACCAGGCTCGCTCGTGGACCAGGCACGCTCCTGGACCAGGCAAGTTCTTGGACCAGGTAAGCTCGTGGATCAGGCATGCTCCTGGACCAGGCAAGCTGTTGGACCAGGCAAGCTCCTAGACCACGCAACCTCTTGGACCAGGCACGCTCCTTGACCAGGCAAGCTCTTGAACCAGGCAGGCTTCAGGACCTAGCAAGCTCCTGGACCAGGCAAGCTCGTGGACCAGGCAAGCTTCTTGACCAGGCTAGCTCTTGGACCACGCACGCTCGTAGACTAGGCAAGATCTTAATCCAAGCAAGCTCCTGGACCAGGCAAGCTCCTGGAACATGCAAGCTCCTGGACCAGGCCTGCTCCTGGACCAGGCAAGCTCTTGGACCAGGAAAGCTCCTGGACCAGGCAAGCTCCTGGACAAGGCAAGCTAACGGATCAAGAAAGCTCCTGAACAAGGCAAGCTCCTGGACCAGGCACGCTCTAGGAACAGGCAAGCTCCATGACCAAGCAAGCTCCTGGACCAGGCAAGCTCCTGGACCAGGAGAGCTCTTGGACCAGGCAAGCTCCTGGACCAGGCACGCTCCTGGACAATGCAAACTCCTAGACCAGGCAAGCTCAAGGACCAGGCAAGCTCCTAGACCAGGCAAGCTCCTCGACCACGCAAGTTCTTGGACCAGGCACGCTCCGGGCCCAGGCAAGCTCTTAGGCCAGGCGGGCTTCTTGACCAAGCAAGCTCCTGGACGAGGCAAGCTCCTGGACCAGGCAAGCTCTTGGACTAGGCAAGCTTCTGGACCAGGCAAGCTCCTGGACCAGGCACGCTGATGGACCAGGCACGTTCCTGGACCAGGCAAGCTCTTGGACCAGGCAGTTTCGTGGACCAAACACGTTCTTGGACCAGGCAAGCTCCTAGGCCAGGCAAGCTCCTTAACCAGGCAAGCTCCTGGACCAGGCACGCTTCTGGACGTGGCACGCTCCTGGACCAGGCAAGCTCATGGACAAGGCAAGCTCCTGGACCACGCAAGCTCTTGGACCAGGCACGCTCCTGGACCAGGCAAGCTCTTGGACCAAGAACGCTTCGGGACCAAGCAAGCTCCTGGACCAGGCAAGCTCCTAGACCAGCTAGCTCCTGGACCAGGCAAGCTCCAAGACCAGGCAAGCTCCTGGACCAGGCAAGCTCCTAGACCAGGCAAGCTCCTGGACCAGGCACGCTAGTGGACCATGCAAGCTCCTTGACCAAGCAAGCTCTTGGACCAGGCAAGCTCCTGGACCAGGCACGCTCGTGGACCAGGCACACTCTTCGACCAGGCACGCCCCTGGACCAGGCAAGCTCGTGGACCAAGCAAGCTCCTCGATCAGGCACGCTCGTGGACCAGGCACGCTCGTGGACCAGGCAAGCTCTTAGACTAGGCAGGCTTGTGGACCAGGCACGCTCTTGGACCAGGCAAGCTCCTGGAGCAGGCAAGCTCCTTGACCAGGCAATCTCCTGGACCAGGCACGCTCGTGGACCAGGCACGATCCTGGACCTGGCAATCTCTTGGACCAGGCAAGCTCCTGGACCACGCAAGCTCTTGGACCAGGCACGCTCCTGGACCAGGCAAGCTCTTGGACCAGGCAAGCTTCTGGACCAAGGAAGCTCTTGGACCAGGCAAGCTCCTGGTCCAGGCAAGCTCCTGGACCAAGCTAGCTCTTGGACCAGGCAAGCTCTTGGACGAGGCAAGCTCTTGGAACAGGCAAGCTCTTGGACCAGGCAAGCTCTTGGACCAGGCAAGCTCTTGGACCATGCAAGCTCTTGGACCAGGCATGCTCGTTGACCAGGCAAGCTCTTGGACCAGGCAGGCTTCTAGACCAAACAAGCTCCTAGACCAGGGAAGCTCCTGGACCAGGCAAGCTTCTAGACCAGGCAAGCTCCTGGACCAGGCAAGCTCTTGGACCTGGCAAGCTCCTGGACCAGGCAAGCACCTGGACCAGGCAAGCTCCTGGAGCATGCAAGCTTCTGGACCAGGCAAGTTCCCGGACCATGCAATCTCTTGGATGAGGCAAGCTCCTGGACTAGGCAAGCTCCTAAACCAGGCAGGCTCGTGGACCAGGCACGCTCGTGGACCGGGCAAGCTCCTGGAACTGGTAAGCTCCTGGGCCACGCAAGCTCTTGGACCAGGCACGCTCCTAGACTTGGCAAGCTCTTGGACCACGCAAGCTCCTGGACCAGGCAAGTTCATTGACCAGGCTAGCTCCTAGACCAGGCGAGCTCCTGGACCAGGCAAGCTCTCGGACTAGGCAGGCTCGTGGACTAGGCAAGCTCCTGGACCAGGCAAGCTCCTGACCATGCAAGCTCCTCGACCAGGCAAGCTCCTAGACCAGGCAAGCTCCTTGACCACACAAGGACCGTAAGCGGCCCCCTCAGGTCGCCTCGACAGGCGACGGGAGAGGCCAGCAGAGGGGTGGCAGGTGTGTGGCCTCCCCTGCTTCTCCTCCTCCTTCATCGCTCACCTGCAGCAGCCGAGCCGCCCCACCGCCGAGCCGCCCTGCACCCGAGCCGCCCAGCAGCCGAGCTGCCCTGCCGCCGAGCCGCCGGGTCGCTGAGCTGCTGAGCTGCAGTTGCTGCCGAGCCGCCTTGCCGCCGAGCCGCCGAGTCACCGAGCTGCTGAGCTGCAGTTGCTGCCGAGCCGCCTTGCCGCCGAGCCGCCCGAGTCGCCCGAGCCACCGAGCCGCCGAGCTGCCGAGCCGCTGAGTCGCCGAGCCTACTCTTCCCACCACTGGTGAGCTCTTGCCCTGCTAGCACGCTCACGTCGCCTGCTTGCCTGCCTGCCTGCCTTTTGGCTTGCCTGGCTGCCTGCCTTCCTGCTGCTAGTCCTGCTCCTGCTTCTACTTGCGGAGCCAGATGCAGCCCCAGCGACACCTGCGTGAGTCCCTCACGCCCCAGCAGCTGCGTGAGTGGTACGCTGGTTGGGGCTGTAGGGGTGGCGACGCTACTCCTACTTCCACTCCTGCTGCTTCTACTCGTGGTGGCGGCCAGATGCAGCTCCCGCGACCCTCTCGCGTGTCTCTCACGCCTCGCCAGCTTCGTGAGTGGTACGCTCAGAGTGGAGGGTCTCTCAGTGCTGTTCGCTGCTCTTACGTGATTCGCACTGGTACTCGGACTGGTCAGCCTTGTGGGACACGTAGTCATACACAGTCCCGCTGCTTCGCCCTTCTGAGCGACGCCTGGCGTACCGTGTTTGGCGACGAGGCTGAGCTCCCCGACTGGGTGGAGTTGCTTAGGCAGAGGGTAGATATATATGCTCTTGACTACGATGCTATTCTCACTGCCATGTATGCATTGCCTACTAGTGCTGACCGTGCCGGTCACCTGTGCGTCCCGCCTGACCCAGGTATAGGACCTGCTGCTCTAGCTACTGGTGAGGCTGCTGCTCTGGGTGCTAGTGAGTCTCCTGCTCCAGGTACAGGTGCGGCTGCTGCTCTAGGTGCTAGTGAGTCTGCTTCCTCAGGTGCGGGTGAGGCTGCGCTCTCAGGTACCGCGTTGGCTTCGGCCTCCCTCACCTTTACACTTGACTCTGGGGCTTCTCGCTCCTTCTTTCGGGACCGCACCACACTCACGCCGCTTGGTCGGCCGGTTGCTGTCTCCCTGGCTGACCCCTCTGGGGGTCCTGTCCTCGCTCACTTCTCCACTGTCCTCCCGTGTCCGGCTGCCCCCTCGGGCACCCTGTCTGGCCTGTACCTCCCCTCGTTCTCGACGAACTTGGTGAGTGGTGCAGACCTACAGGATGCGGGGGTTCACCAGTTCACTCCTGCGAGTCAGCGGGTGACCCACTGCACGGACGCACGCACAGGCCGGCACTTGGCCACGTTCTCGCGTCGGCCGGGGTCGAGCCTCTACACCCTGACCACTGAGTCTCCTCCTGTCCCCGCGTCCGGTCAGGTAGCAGCGTCGGGTCAGGTGTTTGCTGCTGCGTCCAGGTCTGGTCCTGAGTCTGCCCCCTGTTCGTGTCGCCTCCTGTCTCACGAGACTCTTCTGTGGCACCACCGTCTAGGCCACCCCTCCTTGCCCCGTCTTCGGGGCATGGCTTCCCGTGTCCTTGTCTCTGGTCTTCCCCAGTCTCTCCCTCCCCTTCCTTCGGGACCAGGACCTTCCTGTGTCCCCTGTGTCGAGGGGCGCCTCAGGGCTGCTCCTCACTCCTCCCAGTTTCCCCCGACAGAGGCTCCTCTGCAGACGCTTCACATGGACGTGTGGGGCCCGGCCCCCGTCCGTGGGCAGGGTCACGAGCGCTACTTCCTGTTGGTGGTTGACGACTACTCGCGTTACACCTCAGTCTTCCCCTTGCGCAGCAAGGGTGCTGTCACTGAGGTGCTGATCGACTGGATCCGCGAGGCTCGTCTCCAGCTCAGGAGGAGCTTCGGCTCGGACTTTCCTGTTCTGCGTCTGCACTCTGACCGAGGTGGGGAGTTCTCCTCTCGCCTTCTGCGAGACTACTGTCGTGCACAGGGGATCCGCCAGACCTTTACGCTTCCGGACTCTCCACACCAAAATGGGATTGCTGAGCGCCGCATTGGCATGGTCATGGATGTCGCTCGTACGTCCATGATGCATGCGGCTGCCCCCCATTTTCTGTGGCCGTTTGCGGTTCGGTACGCGGCGCATCAGCTCAACCTTCACCCCAGGGTCTCTCGGCCCGCGATGTCCCCAGTGTTACTGTGGACAGGGAAGGTCGGCGATGCGTCTGCGTTCCGTGTCTGGGGATCTCGGGCGTTTGTCCGCGACTTGTCTGCGGACAAGCTATCCCCCCGTGCTGCTCCCTGTGTCTTCCTTGGCTTCCCCCCTGACGCTCCAGGGTGGCAGTTCTACCACCCCTCCTCTCGTCGTGTTCTGTCCTCCCAGGACGTCACGTTCGACGAGTCAGTCCCCTTCTACCGCCTCTTCCCCTACCGTACTCCTTCCCTCCCCCCCCCACCGGACTTCCTGGTACCAGTTCCCCCCCCGGTAGACCCCCTCCCCCCTCAGGTTCCTGCCCCTTCAGGTGTGTCCCAGGTAGACACGGTCGAGCCAGTCGAGGTTGCTGCTGAGTCTGGTCCTGCTGCGGGTGCTGAGCCTGGGGGTGCTGAGCCTGGGGGTGCGAGGCCGGGGGGTGCTGAGTCTGGGGGTGCTGAGCCGGGGGGTGCTGAGCCGGAGGGTGCTACGTCAGGAGCTGCTGAGCCTGGGGGTGCTGGGCCTGGAGGTGCGGAGCCTGCGCCTGCTGGACCTGGGGGCTCTCCGGTTCTTCCGTCTCGGCGGGAGCCGCTCTCTCCACAGGAGCTGCGCGAGTGGTTTGCTCGCCGCTGGAGGCGTGCTGCTGGAGCTGGAGCTTCTTCGCCTGCTGAGGGTGCTGCCGGTCCCGGAGCTGCTGGGCCTGCGAGTCCTACTGGAGCTGGAGCTACTGAGTCTGGGGGTGCTGAGTCTGGAGCTGCTGAGCCTGGAGGTGCTGAGTCTGGAGCTGCTGAGCCTGGGGGTGCTACGTCTGGAGCTCCTGTGCCTGGGGGTGCTGAGTCTGGAGCTGCTGAGCCTGGGGTTTCTCCTGCTGCTGCGTCTCGCCGGGAGCCCCTCTCTCCACAGGAGCTGCGCGAGTGGTTTGCTCGCCGCTGGAGGAGTGCTGCTGGAGCTGGAGCATCGTCGACCGTCGAGGGTGCTGGTGCTGCCGGTCCCGGAGCTGCTGGGCCTGCGGGTCCTACTGGAGCTGGAGCTGCTGAGGGTGTTGGTGCTGAGACTACTGCTGTCTGTCGTGGCGGTGGTTCTGCTGCTGGTGCTGCTGGAGGTCCTGCCGCTGGAGGTGTTGGTGGCGCTGGTGCTGTCGCTGAGGGTGCTGGTGCTGTCCCTGCTGAGTCTGGAGCTGCCGCGCGGCCTCGGCCGTACTTCGTTCCGCTCCTACAGCAGGTTCTTGGTCTTTCTCCTTCGGTAGAGTGTCCACAGCCTGTCCAGTCGCAGTCACTGTTGGAGCCTTCCTCTCCTCTGCCTGCTCCCTCTCCTTACACTGGTCCTACTGAAGGTCTTGCTGAGCGTCGTGAGCCTGCGTCTCGTCCCGCGTCGCCGGTTCGTGCTGCTCGCGCTATTGGTCGCGGTTCGCGTCAGCGTCCTCCTCTTGTCCCTGGCACGCACCGGATGTCTCTGCGTCCGTCCACTGCTCCTCTGCGTGCCCCTTTGCCTTCTCCTCCTAAGTCCTCTCTTCCTGCGCTTGCCGACCCTGAGTCGGACTCTCTTCGCGCTGCCAGTCCTACTGTCACGCGTCTGCTTGCTACTGTCGTCACTGACCCCTCTTTTGAGTCCACTGCTGCGTCTGCTCTAGTCGCTGAGCTCGTTGACTTTGCTGCTCGCTGTCGTCTCGACTACGCTGCTAGTCTTGTTGCTGAGTCTGCGTCTGTCTGTCCTCCGTCCGTCGGGGGTGAGTGTGCTCTTGGCACGGACGTCCTAGAGGACAGGCAGGAGGAGTTACAGTGTCTAGCGGCTGCTTCACCTCATCTCGCGTCTGTACTGCTTGCCCCTGAGGGAGACCCGAATGCACTAGACATCCCGACTCCGCGTTCTTACGCGGAGGCCGTAGAGGGTCCCTACTCCTCTCAGTGGCAGGCAGCTATGGATGCAGAGATGGCTTCCTGGAAGTCCACAGGCACCTACGTTGACGCGGTTTCCCCTCCTGGGGCGAACATCGTCAGTGGCATGTGGATCTTCAGGGTGAAGCGGCCGCCGGGCTCTCCACCTGTCTTCAAGGCATGGTACGTTGCTCGTGGCTTCAGTCAGCGGCAGGGAGTTGACTACTTTCAGACCTTCTCTCCCACCCCGAAGATGACCACTCTTCGGGTGCTGCTGCACATAGCCGCTCAGCGCGACTACGAGCTTCACTCTCTCGACTTCAGCACTGCGTTCCTGCAGGGTAGCCTGCACGAGGAGATCTGGCTGCGCCGTCCACCTGGCTTCACTGGGACTTTCCCTCCTGGCACCCAGTGGAGCCTCCGACGGCCAGTCTACGGTCTCCGCCAGGCACCGCGTGAGTGGCACGACACACTGAGGACTACGCTTGCGGCTCTTGGGTTTGCTCCTTCTACTGCTGACCCGTCGCTGTTTCTGCGCACCGACACTTCACTGCCGCCGTTCTACATCCTCGTGTACGTCGACGACTTGGTCTTTGCCACAGCGGACACTGCTGGACTCGCCTACGTGAAGTCCGAACTGCTGAAGAGACACACGTGCACAGACCTGGGTGAACTGCGCAGCTACCTTGGCTTGCAGATCACTCGGGACAGAGCACGCCGCACCATTACCTTGACTCAGTCACACATGGTGCAGCAGGTCCTTCAGCGCTTTGGCTTCACGTACTCCTCGCCTCAGGCCACTCCTCTGCCTACTCGCCACTCACTCTCAGCTCTGCCTTCGGATGAGTCCGTAGAGTCGAGTGGTCCGTATGCAGAGCGTGTTGGCTGCCTCATGTACCTGATGACCTGCACACGACCTGACCTTGCATACCCTCTGAGCATTCTTGCACGCTATGTTGCTCCTGGGAGACACAGACCAGAGCACATGGCTGCAGCGAAGAGGGTATTGCGCTACCTGTGCAGTACGTCGGGCATGGGGCTAGTGCTTTGAGGGCGGAGTCCAGTGGTCCTTACCGGCCACGCGGACGCTTCTTGGGCTGACGACCAGGCTACGCAGCGGTCGTCACAGGGTTACACCTTCAGCCTTGGTTCCGGCTCTGTCTCGTGGCGGTCTACTCGCTCGTCTTCGGTTCTCGGCTCCAGTTGTGAGGCTGAGATCTACGCCGGGGCCATGGCTGCACAGGAGCTTCGCTGGCTCACCTACCTGCTGACTGACCTTGGAGAGCCACCTCGTTCTCCTCCAGTGCTGTACGTAGACAACAAGGCCATGCTGGCCTTGTGTCGAGAACAGCGCTTGGAGCACAGAACGAAGCACATTGCTCTCCGCTACTTCCTTGCTCGTGAGCTGCAGCAGCGTGGTCAGTTGCGACTTGCGTACGTGGCCTCTGAGGCCAACACTGCTGATGTGTTCACCAAGGCACTCGCGCCTTGTGACCATCAGCGCTTTTGCACCCAGCTGGGTCTTGTGCCTGTCTTGCCTCACTTGCTCTCCTCTTGACTTCACTTGTACTGTGACATATATATATACCTGCTCTTGCTTGTCTAGTTTTATATATATGTCTGTACTCCTGCATGTGAACTGGCCTCTGGCCCTGCTCTTGTGCTCGGACTGTGTGGTGACTTTGTGATCCACCCTGAGCTTGCTTTGCTTTGCTTGACTGGTCTTGTGACCCCTTGTTCTCCCCCACTTTGCCTATGGGGGTGTGTCAAACATTATATATGTTCTGCTTGTGTAGGCTACAGTGGGTTAGCCTATAGGGGGTACACAATTCTAGGGTTTCCTACTTGTACTCATTTCACTGCTAGTTCATCCATTCCTGTTCGCTTATTCTCACACTTGGAACATGCAAGCTCCTAGACCAGGCAAGCTCCTGGACCAGGCAAGCTCTTGGACCAGGCAAGCTCCTAGACCAGGCAAGCTTACGGATCAAGAAAGCTCCAGGACAAGGAAAGCTCCTCGACCAACCACGCTCTAGGAACAGGCAAGCTCCTTGACCAAGCAAGCTCCTGGACCAGGCAAGCTCCTGGACCAGGATAGCTCCTGGACCAGGATAGCTCCTGGACTAGGCAAGCTCCTGGACCAGGCACGCTCCTGGACAATGCAAGCTCCTAGACCAGGCAAGCTCCTCGACCAGGCAAGCTCCTCGACCAGGCAAACTCGTGGACGAGGCACGCTCCTCGACCAGGCAAGCTTCTGGACCAGGCAAGCTCCTAGACCAAGCAAGCTCTTGGACTAGGCAAGCTCCTGGACCACGCAAGCTCTTGGACCAGGCAAGCTCTTGGACCAGGCAAGCTCCTAGACCAGGCAAGCTCCTGGACCAAGCAAGCTCCGAACAAGGCAAGCTCCTGGACAAGGCAAGCTCCTGGACCAGGCACGCTCTTGGACTAGGCACGCTCCTAGACGGGGCAAGCTCTTGGACAATGCAAGCTCCTAGAACAGGCAAGCTCGTAGACAAGGCAAGCTCCTAGACCAGGAAAGCTCCTAGACCAAGCAAGCTCCTAGACCAGGCAAGCTTGTGGACCAGGCACGCTCCAGGACCAGGCAAGCTCTTGGACCAGGCAAGCTCAAGGACCAGGCAAGCTCCTGGACCAGGCAAGCTCCTGGACCAGGCAAGCTCAAGGACCAGGCACGCTCTTGGAACAGGCAAGCTCCTGGACCAGGCTCGCTCGTGGACCAGGCACGCTCCTCGACCAGGCAAGCTCCTGGACTAGGCAAGCTCCTGGACCAGGCAAGCTCGTGGACTAGGCACGCTTCTGGAACAGGCAAGCTCCTGGACCAGGCAAGCTCCTGGACCACGCAAGCTCTTGGACCAGGCACGCTCCTGCACCAGGCAAGCTCTTGGACCGGGAAGGATTTAGGACCAAGCTAGCTCTTGGACCAGGCAAGCTCGTGGACCAAGCAAGCATCTGGACCAGGCAAGCTCTTGGACCAGGCAAGCTCTTGGACCACGCAAGCTCCTGGACCAATCAAGCTCTTGGACTAGGCAAGCTTCTGGACCAAGCAAGCTTCTGGACCAGGCAAGCTTCTGGACCAGGCAAGCTTCTGGACCAGGCAAGCTCCTGGGCCAGGCAAGCTCCTGGAACATGCAAGCTCCTGGACCACGCAGGCTCCTGGACCAGGCAAGCTCGTGAACCAGGCAAGCTCGTGGACCAGGCACGCTCCTAGACCAGGCAAGCTCGTGGACCAGGCAAGCTCCTGGACCAGGCAAGCTCGTGGACTAGGCACGCTTCTGGACCAGGCAAGCTCCTGGACCAGGCAAGCTCCTGGACCACGCAAGCTCTTGGACCAGGCACGCTCCTGCACCAGGCAAGCTCTTGGACCGGGAAGGATTTAGGACCAAGCTAGCTCTTGGACCAGGCAAGCTCGTGGACCAAGCAAGCATCTGGACCAGGCAAGCTCTTGGACCAGGCAAGCTCTTGGACCACGCAAGCTCCTGGACCAATCAAGCTCTTGGACTAGGCAAGCTTCTGGACCAAGCAAGCTTCTGGACCAGGCAAGCTTCTGGACCAGGCAAGCTTCTGGACCAGGCAAGCTCCTGGGCCAGGCAAGCTCCTGGAACATGCAAGCTCCTGGACCACGCAGGCTCCTGGACCAGGCAAGCTCGTGAACCAGGCAAGCTCGTGGACCAGGCACGCTCCTAGACCAGGCAAGCTCGTGGACCAGGCAAGCTCCTGGACCAGGCAAGCTCCTAGACCACGCAAGCTCTTGGACCAGGCACGCTCCTGGACCAGGCAAGCTCCTAGACCCGGCAAGCTCCTGGACCAGGCAAGCTCGTGGACCAGGCAAGCTCTTCGACCACGAAAGCTCCAGGACGAGGCAAGCTTCTGGACCAGGCAAGCTAACGGACCAAGAAAGCTCCTAGACAAGGCAAGCTCTTGGACCAGGCACGCTGCTGGAATAGGCAAGCTCCTGGACCAGGCAAGCTCCTGGACCAGGCAAGCTCTTGGACCAGGATAACTTCTGGACTAGGCAAGCTCCTGGACCAGGCACGCTCCTGGACCATGCAAGCTCCTAGACCAGCCAAGCTCCTGGACCAGGCAAGCTTCTGGACCAGGCAAACTCGTGGATCAGGCACGCTCCTGAACAAGGCAAGCTCCTGGACCAGGCAAGCTCCTGGACCAGGCAAGCTCCTAGACAAGGCAAGCTCCTAGACCAGGCAAGCACTTGGAGCAGGCACGCTCATGGACCAGGCAAGCTCCTAGACTAGGCAAGCTCTTGGACTAGGCACGCTATTGGACCTGGCAAGCTCTTGGATCAAGCAGGCTTCTGGACCAAGAAAGCTCTTGAACCAGGCACACTCCTGGACCAGGCACGCTCCTGGACAAGGCATGCTCCTTGACCAGGCAAGCTCCTGGACCAAGCAAGCTCCTGGACCATTCACGCTCGTGGACCAGGCACGCTCCTGGACCAGGCAAGCTCTTGGACCAGGCAGGCTCCTGGAGCAGGCAAGCTCCTAGACCAAGCAAGCTCCTGGACCAAGCAAGCTCATGGTCCAAGCAAGCTCGTGGACCAGGCACGCTCGTGGACCAGGCACGCTCCTGGACCAGGCAAGCTCGTGGACACGGAACGCTCCTAAACCACGCAAGCTCCTGGACCACGCAAGCTCCTGGACCACGCAAGCTCCTGGACCAGGAATGCTCGTAGACCTGGCACGCTCCTAGACCAGGCAAGCTCCTGGACGAGGCAAGCTCCTGGACCACGCAAGCTCTGAGACCAGGCACGCTCCACGACCAGGCAATCTCCTAGACCAGGCAAGCTCGTAGACCAGGCAAGCTCGTGGACGAGGCAAGCTCTTGGACCAGGCAAGCTCCTAGAAAAGGCAAGCTCTAGGACCAGGCAAGCTCCTGGATCACACAAGCTCTTGGACCGGGCACGTTCCTGGACCAGGCAAGCTCTTGGACCAGGCAGGCTTCACGACCAAGCTAGCTACTGGACCAGGCAAGCTCGTGGACCAGGCAAACTTCTGGACCAAGCAAGCTCTTGGACCAGGCACGCTCCTGGACCAGGCAAGCTCTTGGACCAGGCAAGCTCCTGGAAAATTCAAGCTCCTGGACCAGGCAAGCTCTTGGACCAGGAAAGCTCCTGGTTGAGGCAAGCTCGTGGACCACGCAAGCTAACGGACCAAGAAAGCTCTTGGACAAGGCAAGCTCCTGGACCAGACACGCTCCTTGAACAGGCAAGCTCGTTGACCAGGCAAGCTCCTGGACTAGGCAAGCTCCTTGACCAGGCAAGCTCGTGGACCAGGCACGCTCCTGGACCAGGCAAGCTCCTGGACCAGGCAAGCTCCTGGACCAGGCAAGCTCCTAGACCAGGCAAGCTCCGTGACCACGCAAGCTCCTAGACCTGGCAAGGTCCAAGACCAGGCAAGCTCCTGGACCAGGCAAGCTCATGCACCACACACACTCTTGAAGGAGGCAAGCTTCTGGACCAGGCAAGCTCCTGGACCACGCAAGCTCTTGGACCAGGCAAGCTCTTGGTCCAGGCAAGCTCCTGGACCTGGCAAGCTCGTGGACAAGGCAAGCTCCTAGACCAGGCAAGTTCGTGGACCAAGCAAACTCCTGGACCAGGCAAGCTCCTAGACCAGGCAAGTTCGTGGACCAGGCAAACTCTTGGACCAGGCAAGTTCCTGGACTAGGCAAGCTCCTTGACCAGGCAAGCTCGTGGACCAGGCACGCTCCTGGACCAGGCAAGCTCCTGGACCAGGCAAGCTCTTGGACCAGGCAAGCTTCTCGACCAGGCAAGCTCCATGACCACGCAAGCTCCTAGACCTGGCAAGGTCCTAGAGCAGGCAAGCTCGTGGACCAGGCAAGCTCATGCACCACGCACGCTCTTGAAGGAGGCAAGCTTCTGGACCAGCCAAGCTCCTGGACCACGCAAGCTCTTCGACCAGGCAAGCTCTTGGACCAGGCAAGCTCCTGGACCTGGCAAGCTCGTGGACGAGGCAAGCTCCTAGACCAGGCAAGTTCGTGGACCAGGCAAACTCCTGGACCAAGCAAGCTCCTAGACCAGGCAAGCTCGTGGACCAGGCAAGCTCATGGACCAGGCACGCTCCTGGACCAAGCAAGCTCCTGGAACACGCAAGCTCCTGGAACACGCAAGCTTTTGGACCAGGCACGGTCAGGAGCGTGACTGGTCCACGAGCTTGCCTTGTCCAGGAGCTTGCCTGGTCTAGGAGCTTGCCTAGTCCAGGAGCGTGCCTGGTCTAGGAGTGTGCCTGGTCTAGGAGCTTGCCTGGTCCAGGAGCTTGCCTGGTCCAGGAGCTTGCCTTGTCCAGGAGCGTGCCTGGCCCAGGAGTGTGCCTGATCCTGGAGCTTGCTTGGTCCAGAAGCCTTCCTGGTCCAAGAGCTTGCTTGGTCCAGGAGCATGCCTAGTCCAAGAGCTAGCCTGGTCGAGGAGCGTGCCTGGTCGAGGAGCGTGCCTGGTCGAGGAGCTTGCCTGGTCCAAGAGGTTGCCTTGTCCAGGAGCTTGCCTGGACCAAGAGCTTGTCTAGTCAAGGAGCTTGCGTGGTCCAGGAGCTTGCCTCGTCTACGAGCTTGCTGGTCCATGAGCTTGCCTAGTCTATGAGCTTTTCTGGTCCAGGAGCATGCCTGGTCTAGGAGCTTGCCTGATCGAGGAGCTTGCCTTGTCCACGAGCTTGCGTGGTTTAGAAGCTTGCCTGGTCAACGATCTTGCCTGTTCCAGGAGCGTGTCTAGTCCAGGAGCTTGCCTCGTCCTAGAGCATGCGTGGTCCAGGAGCTTGCCTGGTCCAGGAGCTTGCCTGTTCCATGAGCTTGCCCGGTCTAGGAGCTTGCCTGGTCCAGGAGCGTGCCAGGTCCACGAGTTTGCCTGGTCCAGGAGCTTGCTTGGTCTAGGAGCTTGCTTGGTCCAGGAGCTTGCCTGGTCCAGGAGCTTGCCTGGTCTAGGAGCGTGCCTGGTCCAAGAGCTTGCGTGGTCCACGAGCTTGCCTGGTCCTGGATCTTGCCTGGTCCAGGAGCGTGCCTGGTCCATGAGCTTGCCTGGTCCAGGAGCTTGCCTGGTCCAGGATCTTGCCTGGTCCAGGAGCTTGCTTGGTCCCTGAGCTTGCCTGTTCCAGGACCGTGATTGGTCCATAAGCTTGCCTTGTCCAGGAGCTTTCTTGGTCCGTTACCTTGCCTGGTCCAAGAGCTTGCCTGGTCCAGGAGCGTGCCTGGTCCAGGAGCTTGCCTGGTCCAGGAGCTTGCCTGGTCCAGGAGCTTCCCTGGTCCAGGAGCTTGCCTAGTCAAGGAGCTTGTCTATTCTAGGAGCGAGCCTGGTCTAGGAGCTTGCCTAGTCCAGGAGCTTGCCTGGTCCAGGAGCTTGCCAGGTCCATGAGCTTGCCTGGTCCCGGCGCTTGCCTAGTCCACAAGTTTGCCTGGTCCAGGAGCTTGCCTGGTCCAGGAGCTTGCGTGGTATAGGAGCTTGCCTGGTCCAGTAGCTTGCTTGGTCCACGAGTTTGCCTAGTCCAAGAGCGTGCCTAGTCCACGAGTTTGCCTGGTTTAAGAGCTTGCCTGGTCCAAGAGCTTGCCTGGTCTAGGAGCTTGCCTGGTCCGAGAGCTTGCCTGGTCCAGGAGCGTGCCTGGTCCACGAGTTTGCCTGGTCTAGGAGCTTGTCTGGTCCACGAGCGTGCCTGGTCCACAACTTTGCCTGGTCCAGGAGCGTGCCTGGTCCATGAGCCTGCCTGGTCCAAGAGCTTGCCTAGTCCAGGTGCGTGCCTGGTCCACGAGCGTGCCTAGTCAAGAAGCTTGCCTTGTCCAGGAGCTTGCCTGGTCTAGGAGCTTGCCTGGTCCAAGAGCTTGCTTGGATTGGACGCCTCCCTGGTCTAAGAGCTTGCCTGGTCAAGGAGCTTGCCTGGTCCAAAAGCTTGCGTGTTTCCAGGAGCTTGCCTAGTCTTGGAGCTTGCCTGGTCCAGGAGCGTGCCTGGTCCACGAGCTTGCCTGGTCCACGAGCTTGCCTGGTCCAAGAGCTTGCCTAGTCCACGAGCTTGCCTGGTCCAGGAGCTTGCCTGGTCCAGGAGCTTGCCTGGTCCACGAGCTTCCCTGGTCCAGTAGCTTGCCTGGTCCACGAGCTTGCCTGGTCCAAGAGCTTGCCTACTCCAAGAGCGTGTGTGGTCTAGGAGCTTGCCTGGTTTAGGAGCGTGCCTGTTCCATGAGCTTGCCTGGTCCAGGAGCTTTCTTGGTCCAGAAGCTTGCCTCTAGGAGCTTGCTTGGTCCAGGAACTTGCCTTGTCCAGGAGCTATCTTGGTCCGTTACCTTGCCTGGTCCTAGAGCTTGCCTGGTCCAGGAGCTTGCCTGGTCCAGGAGCTTGCCTGGTCCTGGAGCTTGCCTGGTCCAGGAACTTGTCTGTTCTAGGAGCGAGCCTGGTCCTGGAGCTAGCCTTGTCCAGGAGCTTGCCTGGTCCAAGAGCTTGCCTGGTCTAGGAGCTTGCGAAGTCCAGGAGCTTGCCTCGTCCATGAGCTTCCCTGGTCCACGAGCGTGCCTGGTCCACGAGTTTGCCTAGTCCACGAGCTTGCCAGGTCCAGGAGCTTGCCTGGTCCAGGAGCGTGCTTGGTCCACGAGCCTGCCTTGTCCAAGAGCTTGCCTAGTCCAGGAGCGTGCCTGGTCCACGAGCGTGCCTGGTCCAGGAGCTTGCGAGGTCCAGGAGATTGCCTGGTCCAGGAGCTTGCCTGGTCTAGGAGCTTGCCTGGTCCAAGAGCTTGCTTGGACTAGACGCCTGCCTGGTCTAAGAGCTTGCCTTGTCCATGAGCGTGCCTGGTCCAAAAGCTTGCGTGTTCCAGGAGCTTGCGTGTTCCAGGAGCTTGCTTGGTCCTTGAGCGTGCCTGGTCCATGAGCTTGCCTGGTCCACGAGCTTGTCTGGTCTAGGAGCTTGCCTGGTCCTGGAGTTTGCCTGGTCCACGAGCTTGCCTGGTCCACAAGCTTGCCAGGTCCAGGAGCTTGCCTGGTCCAAGAGCTTGCTTGGTCCAAGAGCTTGCGTGGTCCAGGAGCTTGCCTGGTCTAGAAGCTTGCCTCCTTTAAGAGCGTGCGTGGTGCATGAGCTTGCCTGGTCCAGGAGCTCGCCTGGTCTAGAACCTTGCTAGGTCTCGGAGCGTGCGTGGTCACGGAGCTTGCCTGGTCCAGGAACTTGCGTGGTCCAGGAGCTTGCGTGGTCCAGGAGCGTGCCTGGTCCACAAGCTTGCCTGGTCAAGGAGCTTGCCTGGTCCAGGAGCTTGCCTGGTCAACGAGCTTGCCTGTTCTAGGAGCCTGTATGGTCCAGGAGCTTGCCTTGTCGAGGAGCTTTCTTGGTCCGTTAGCTTGCGTGGTCTAGGAGTTTGCCTAGTCCAGGAGCTTTCCTGGTCCAAGAGCTTGCCTGGTCTAGGAGCTTGCCTGGTCCAGGAGCTTGAATTTTCCATGAGCTTGCCTAGTCTAGGAGCTTGCCTGGTCCAAGAGCTTGCCTGGTCCAGGAGCGTGCCTGGTCCAAGAGCGTGCCTGGTCCAGAAGTTTGCCTGGTCCACGAGCTTGTCAGGTCCAAGAGCTTGCGTGGTCCAGGAGCTTGCCTGGTCAAGGAGCTTGCCTCGTCCGGAATCGTGCCTGGTCCACAAGGGTGCCTGGTCCAGGAGCTTGCCTGGTCCATGAGCGTGCCTGGTCCACGAGCCTGCCTGGTCTAAGAGCATGCTTGGTCCAGGAGCATGCCTGGTCCAGGAGCCTGCCTGATCCAGAAGCTTGCTTGGTCCAGGAGCTTGCTTGGTCCAGGAGCTTGCCTCGTCCAGGAGCGTGCCTGGTCCAGGAGCTTGCCTGGTCCAGGATCTTGCTTGGTCCGGAAGCATGCCTGGACCAAGAGCTTGCCTGGTCCAGGAGCATGCCTGGTCCAACAGCTTGCGTGGTCCAGGAGCTTGCCCTGTTCAGGAGCTTGCCTGGTCTAAGAGCTTGCCTGGTCCAGGAGCTTGCCTGGTCCAGGAGCTTGCCTGGTCCATGAGCTTGCCTGGTCTAGGAGCTTGCATGGTCCAGAAGCTTGCCTGGTCCAGGAGCTTGCCTGGTCTAGGAGCTTGCCTGGTCCAGGAGCTTCCCTGGTCTAGGAGCTTGCTTGGTCCAGAAGCCTGCCCGGTCCAAGAGCTTGCCTGGTCCACGAGCATGTTTGGTCCAAGAGCTTGCATGGTCCAAGAGCTTGCCTGGTCCAAGAGGTTGCCTGGTCCAAGAGCTTGCCTGGTCCAAGAGCTTGCCTGGTCCAAGAGCTTGCTTGGTCCAAGAGCTAGCTTGTTCCAGGAGCTTGCCTGGACCAGGAGCTTGCCTGGTCCATGAGCTTGCCTGGTCCACGAGCGTGCCTGGTCCAGGAGCTTGCCTGGTCTAGGAGCTTGCCTGGTCCACGAGCTTGCCTGGTCCAAGACCTTGCCTGGTCCAGGAGCTTGCCTGGACCAGCAGCTAGCTGGTCCAGGAGCTTGCCTGGTCTAGGAGCTTGCTTGGTCCAGAAGCGTTCCTGGTCCAAGAGCTTGCCTGGTCTAGGAGCGTGCCTGGTCCAAGAGCTTGTGTGGTCTAGGAGCTTGCCTTGTCCAGGAGCTTGCCTGGTCCAGGAGCGTGCCAGGTCCAGAAGCATGCCTGGTCCAGGAGCTTGCCTGGTCAAGGAGCTTGCCTGGTCCAGGAGCTTGCCTGGTCCAAGAGCGTGATTGGTCCACGATACTGCCTGGTCGAAGAGCGTGCCAGGTCCAGGAACGAGCCTGGTCCACGAGCATGCTTGGTCCAGGAGCTTGCCTGGTCCAGAAGCTTGCCTGGTCCAGGAGCTTGCCTGGTCCATGAGCTTGCCTCGTCCAGGAGCTTGCTTGGTCCAGAAGCCTGCCTGGCCTAAGAGCTTGCCTAGGAGCTTGCTTGGTCCAAGAACTTGCGTGGTCGAGGAGCTTGCCTGGTTCACGAGCCTGCCTAGTCCAAGAGCTTGCCTGGTCCACGAGCTCGCCTGGTCTACGAGCGTGCCTGATCCAGGAGCTTGCCTGGTCCAGGAGCTTGCTTGGTCTAGAAGCTTGCCTAGTCCAGGAGCTTGCCTAGTCTAGGAGCTTGCCTGGTCTACGAGCTTGCTTGGTCCAGGAGCGTGCATGGTCCACGAGCGTGCCTGGTTACGGAGCTTGCCTGGTCCAGGAGCTTGCCTAGTCCAGGAGCTTGCCTGGTCTAGGAGCATGCCTGGTTCACGAGCCTGCCTGGTCCAAGAGCGTGCCTGGTCCACGAGCGTGCCTGATCCAGGAGCTTTCTTGTTCTAGGAGCTTGCTTGGTCTAGAAGCTTGCCTAGTTTAGGAGCTTACCTGGTCCAAGAGCATGCCTGGTCCACCAGCTTGCCTGGTCCAAGAGCGTACCTGGTCCACGAGCTTGCCTGGTCCAGGAGCGTGCCTGGTCGAGGAGCTTGCCTGGTCCAGACGCTTGCCTGATCTAACAGCTTGCCTGGTCCAGGAGCGTGCCTGGTCCAGGAGCTTGCCTGACCCACGAGCTTGCCTGGTCCAGGAGCTTGCCTGGTCTAGGATCTTGCCTGGTCCAGGAGCATGCCTGGTGCACGAGCTTGCCTGGTCCAAGAGCTTGCCTCGTCCAGGAGCTTGCCTGGTCCAGGATCTTGCCTGGTCCAGGAGCTTGCCTGGTCCAGGAGCTTCCCTGGTCCAGGAGCTTGCCTATTCCAGGAGCTTGCCTGGTCCAAGAGCCTGCCTTGTCCTGGAGCTTGCCTGGTCCAGGAGCTTGCCAGGTCCAGGAGCGTGCTTGGTCCACAAGCTTGCCTGGTCAAGGAGCTTGCCTGGTCCAGGAGCTTGCCTGGTCCAACATCTTGCCTGGTCCAAGTGCTTGCTTGGTCCAGAAGCGTGCCTGGTCCAAGAGCTTACCTGGTCCAGGAGCTTGCCTGGTCCAGGAGCTTGCCAGGTCCAGGAGCGTGCCTGGTTCACGAGTTTTCCCGGTCCAGGAGCTTGCCTGGTCTAGGAGCTTGCCTGGTCTAGGATCTTGCCTGGTCCAGGAGCTTGCCTGGTCCAGGAGCGTGCGTGGTCCACGTGTTTGCGTGGTTCAGGAGCTTGCGTGGTCCACGAGTTTGCCTGGTCCAAGAGCTTGCCTGGTCCAAGAGCTTGCCTAGTCTAGGAGCTTGCCTGGTCCAGGAGCTTGCCTGGTCCACGAGCTTGCCTGGTCCACGAGTTTGCCAGGTCCAGGAGCTTGCTTGGTCCAGGAGCTTGTGTGGTCCAGGAGCTTGCCTGGTCTAGGAGCCTGCCTGGTCCAGGAGCTTGCCTGGTCAAAGAGCTTGCTTGGTCAAGGAGCATGAATGGTCCAAGAGCTTGCCCGCTCCAGGAGCTTGCCTGGTCCAGGAGCTTGCTTGGTCCAGGAGCGTGCCTGGTCCAGGAGCTTGCCTGGTCCAGGAGCTTGCCTGGTCTAGGATCTTTCCTGGTCTAGGAGCTTGCCTGGTCCTGGAGCGTGCTTGGTCCACGAGTTTGCGTGGTTCAGGAGCTTGCCTGGTCCAAGAGCTTTCCTGGTCCAACAACTTTCCAAGTCCAAGAGCTTGCTTGGTCCAGGAGCGTGCCTGGTCGAAGAGCTTGCCTGGTCCAGGAGCTTGCTTGGTCCACGAGCGTGCCTGGTCCACGAGTTTGCCCGGTCCAAGAGCTTGCCTGGTCTAGGATCTTGCCTGGTCCAGGAGCTTGCCTGGTCCAGGAGTGTGCCTGGTCCACGTGTTTGCGTGGTTCAAGAGCTTGCCTGGTCCACGAGTTTGCCTGGTCCAAGAGCTTGCCTGGTCCAGGAGCTTGTCTGGTCTAGGAGCTTGCCTGGTCCAGGAGCTTGCCTGGTCAAGGAGCTTGCCTGGTCCAGGAGTTTGCGTGGTCCAGGAGCTTGCTTGGTCCAGGAGCTTGCGTGGTCCAGGAGCTTGCGTGGTCTAGGAGCATGCCTGGTCCAGGAGCTTGCCTGGTCTAACAGCTTGCCTGGTCCAAGAGCTTGCTTGGTCCAGGAGCGTGAATGGTCCAAGAGCTTGCCCGGTCCAAGACCTTGCCTGGTCCAGGAGCGTGCCTGGTCCAGGAGCGTGCCTGGTCCAGGAGCTTGCCTGGTCTAACCCTTGTTCTTGAAATTTTGCACACGCTAGGCCCTTGTTCTTGCAATTTTGCACACGCTAGGCCCTTGTTCTTCCAATTTTGCACACGCTAGGCCCTTCTTCTTGCAATTTTGCACCCGCTAGGCCCTTATTCTTGAAATTTTGCACATGCCTTGCCCTTGTTCTTGAAATTTTGCACACGCTAGGCCCTTGTTCTTGCAATTTTGCACACGCTAGGCCCTTGTTCTTTTTATTTTGCACATGCTAGGCCATTGTTCTTGCAATTTTGCACACGCTAGGCCCTTGCTCTTGCAATTTTGCACACGCTAGGCCCTTGTTCTTTTTATTTTGCACACGCTAGGCCCTTGTTCTTTTTATTTTGCACACGCTAGGCCCTTGTTCTTGCAATTTTGCACATGCTAGGCCCTTGTTCTTTTTATTTTGCACACGCTAGGCCCTTGTTCTTTTTATTTTGCACACGCTAGGCTTTTGTTCTTGCTATTTCGCACACGCTATGCCCTAGTTCTTTTTATTTTGCACACGCTAGGCCCTTGTTCTTGCAATTTTGCACATGCTAGACCCTTGTTCTTTTTATTTCGCACACACTAGGCCCTTGCTCTTGCTATTTCGCGAACGCTAGGCCCTTGTTCTTGATTTTTTGCACACGCTAGGCCCTTGCTCTTGCTATTGTGCACTCGCTAGGCCCTTGTTTTTGCAATTTTGCACACACTAGGCCCTTGTTCTTGCAATTTTGCACACGCTAGGCCCTTGTTCTTTTTATTTTGCACACGCTAGGCCCTTGTTCTTTTCATTTTGCACACGCTAGGCCCTTGTTCTTGCTATTTTGCACACGCTATGCCCTTCTTCTTTTTATTTTGCACACGCTAGGCCCTTGTTCTTGCAATTTTGCACATGCTAGACCCTTGTTCTTTTTATTTTGCACACGCTAGGCCCTTGTTCTTGATTTTTTGCACACGCTAGGCCCTTGCTCTTGCTATTTTGCACTCGCTAGGCCCTTGTTCTTGCAATTTTGCACATGCTAGGCCCTTGTTCTTGCAATTTTACACACGCTACGCCCTTGTTCTTATTTTGCACACGCTAGGCCCTTGTTCTTTTTATTTTGCACACGTTAGGCCCTTGTTCTTGCTATTTTGCACACGCTATGCCCTTGTTCTTTTTATTTTGCACACGCTAGGCCCTTGTTCTTGCTATTTCCGGAACGCTAGGCCCTTGTTCTTGATTTTTTGCACACGCTAGGCCCTTGCTCTTGCTATTTTGCACTCGCTAGGCCCTTGTTCTTGCAATTTTGCACACGCTAGGCCCTTGTTCTTGCAATTTCGCACACGCTAGGCCCTTGTTCTTTTTATTTTGCACACACTAGGCCCTTGTTCTTGCAATTTTGCACACGCTAGGCCCTTGTTCTTGCAATTTCGCACACACTAGACCCTTGTTCTTTTTATTTTGCACACGCTAGGCTTTTGTTCTTGCTATTTTGCACACGCTATGCCCTAGTTCTTTTATTTTTTGCACACGCTAGGCCCTTGTTCTTGCAATTTTGCACATGCTAGACCCTTGTTTTTTTTATTTTGCACACACTAGGCCCTTGCTCTTGCTATTTAGCGAACGCTAGGCCCTTGTTCTTGATTTTTTGCACACGCTAGCCCCTTGCTCTTGCTATTGTGCACTCGCTAGGCCCTTGTTCTTGCAATTTTGCACACACTAGGCCCCTGTTCTTGCAATTTTGCACACGCCAGGCCCTTGTTCTTCCAATTTTGCACACGCTAGGCCCTTCTTCTTGCAATTTTGCACCCGCTAGGCCCTTGTTCTTGAAATTTTGCACATGCCTTGCCCTTGTTCTTGAAATTTTGCACACGCTAGGCCCTTGTTCTTGCAATTTTGCACACGCTAGGCCCTTGTTCTTCCAATTTTGCACTCGCTAGGCCCTTGTTCTTGAAATTTTGCACACGCTAGGCCCTTGTTCTTGCAGTTTTGTACACGCTAGGCCCTTGTTCTTCCAATTTTGCACTCGCTAGGCCCTTGTTCTTGAAATTTTGCACACGCTAGGCCCTTGTTCTTGCAGTTTTGTACACGCTAGGCCCTTGTTCTTGCAATTTTGCACACACTAGGCTCTTGTTCTTGCAAGTTTGCACACGCTAGGCCTTTGTTCTTCCATTTTTGCACACGCTAGGCCCTTGTTGTTGAAATTTTGCACTCGCTAGGCCCTTGTTCTTGAAATTTTGCACACGCTAGGCCCTTGTTCTTGCTATTTTGCACACGCTAGGCCTTGTTCTTGCAATTTTGCACTCGCTAGGCCCTTGTTCTTGAAACTTTGCACACGCTAGGCCCTTGTTATTGAAATTGTGCACATGCTAGGCCCTTGTTCTTGAAATTTTGCACATGCTTGGCCCTTGTTCTTGAAATTTTGCACCCTTGTTCTTGCAATTTTGCACACGCTAGGCCCTTGTTCTTGCAATTTTGCACACGCTAGGCCCTTGTTCTTCCAATTTTGCACTCGCTAGGCCCTTGTTCTTGCAATTTTGCACACGCTAGGCCCTTGTTCTTGAAATTTTGCACATGCTAGGCCCTTGTTCTTGAAATTTTGCACATGCTTGGCCCTTGTTCTTGAAATTTTGCACATGCTTGGCCCTTGTTCTTGAAATTTTGCACCCTTGTTCTTGCAATTTTGCACACGCTAGGCCCTTGTTCTTACAATTTTGCACACGCTAGACCCTTGTTCTTCCAATTTTGCACTCGCTAGGCCCTTGTTCTTGCAATTTTGCACTCGCTAGGCCCTTGTTCTTAAAATTTTGCACACGCTAGGCCCTTGTTCTTGCAATTTTGCACACGCTAGGCCCTTGTTCTTCCAATTTTGCACACGCTAGGCCCTTCTTCTTGCAATTTTGCACCCGCTAGGCCCTTATTCTTGAAATTTTGCACATGCCTTGCCCTTGTTCTTGAAATTTTGCACACGCTAGGCCCTTGTTCTTGCAATTTTGCACACGCTAGGCCCTTGTTCTTTTGATTTTGCACACGCTAGGGCATTGTTCTTGCAATTTTGCACACGCTAGGCCCTTGCTCTTGCAATTTTGCACACGCTAGGCCCTTGTTCTTTTTATTTTGCACACGCTAGGCCCTTGTTCTTTTTATTTTGCACACGCTAGGCCCTTGTTCTTGCAATTTTGCACATGCTAGGCCCTTGTTCTTTTTATTTTGCACACGCTAGGCCCTTGTTCTTTTTATTTTGCACACGCTAGGCTTTTGTTCTTGCTATTTTGCACACGCTATGCCCTAGTTCTTTTTATTTTGCACACGCTAGGCCCTTGTTCTTGCAATTTTGCACATGCTAGACCCTTGTTCTTTTTATTTCGCACACACTAGGCCCTTGCTCTTGCTATTTCGCGAACGCTAGGCCCTTGTTCTTGATTTTTTGCACACGCTAGGCCCTTGCTCTTGCTATTGTGCACTCGCTAGGCCCTTGTTTTTGCAATTTTGCACACACTAGGCCCTTGTTCTTGCAATTTTGCTCACGCTAGGCCCTTGTTCTTTTTATTTTGCACATGCTAGGCCCTTGTTCTTTTCATTTTGCACACGCTAGGCCCTTGTTCTTGCTATTTTGCACACGCTATGCCCTTCTTCTTTTTATTTTGCACACGCTAGGCCCTTGTTCTTGCAATTTTGCACATGCTAGACCCTTGTTCTTTTTATTTTGCACACGCTAGGCCCTTGTTCTTGATTTTTTGCACACGCTAGGCCCTTGCTCTTGCTATTTTGCACTCGCTAGGCCCTTGTTCTTGCAATTTTGCACATGCTAGGCCCTTGTTCTTGCAATTTTACACACGCTACGCCCTTGTTCTTATTTTGCACACGCTAGGCCCTTGTTCTTTTTATTTTGCACACGTTAGGCCCTTGTTCTTGCTATTTTGCACACGCTATGCCCTTGTTCTTTTTATTTTGCACACGCTAGGCCCTTGTTCTTGCTATTTCCGGAACGCTAGGCCCTTGTTCTTGATTTTTTGCACACGCTAGGCCCTTGCTCTTGCTATTTTGCACTCGCTAGGCCCTTGTTCTTGCAATTTTGCACACGCTAGGCCCTTGTTCTTGCAATTTCGCACACGCTAGGCCCTTGTTCTTTTTATTTTGCACACACTAGGCCCTTGTTCTTGCAATTTTGCACACGCTAGGCCCTTGTTCTTGCAATTTCGCACACACTAGACCCTTGTTCTTTTTATTTTGCACACGCTAGGCTTTTGTTCTTGCTATTTTGCACACGCTATGCCCTAGTTCTTTTATTTTTTGCACACGCTAGGCCCTTGTTCTTGCAATTTTGCACATGCTAGACCCTTGTTTTTTTTATTTTGCACACACTAGGCCCTTGCTCTTGCTATTTCGCGAACGCTAGGCCCTTGTTCTTGATTTTTTGCACACGCTAGCCCCTTGCTCTTGCTATTGTGCACTCGCTAGGCCCTTGTTCTTGCAATTTTGCACACACTAGGCCCTTGTTCTTGCAATTTTGCACACGCTAGGCCCTTGTTCTTCCAATTTTGCACACGCTAGGCCCTTCTTCTTGCAATTTTGCACCCGCTAGGCCCTTGTTCTTGAAATTTTGCACATGCCTTGCCCTTGTTCTTGAAATTTTGCACACGCTAGGCCCTTGTTCTTGCAATTTTGCACACGCTAGGCCCTTGTTCTTCCAATTTTGCACTCGCTAGGCCCTTGTTCTTGAAATTTTGCACACGCTAGGCCCTTGTTCTTGCAGTTTTGTACACGCTAGGCCCTTGTTCTTGCAATTTTGCACACACTAGGCTCTTGTTCTTGCAAGTTTGCACACGCTAGGCCCTTGTTCTTCCATTTTTGCACACGCTAGGCCCTTGTTGTTGAAACTTTGCACTCGCTAGGCCCTTGTTCTTGAAATTTTGCACACGCTAGGCCCTTGTTCTTGCTATTTTGCACACGCTAGGCCTTGTTCTTGCAATTTTGCACTCGCTAGGCCCTTGTTCTTGAAACTTTGCACACGCTAGGCCCTTGTTATTGAAATTGTGCACATGCTAGGCCCTTGTTTTTGATATTGCACATGCTTGGCCCTTGTTCTTGAAATTTTGCACCCTTGTTCTTGCAATTTTGCACACGCTAGGCCCTTGTTCTTGCAATTTTGCACACGCTAGGCCCTTGTTCTTCCAATTTTGCACTCGCTAGGCCCTTGTTCTTGCAATTTTGCACACGCTAGGCCCTTGTTCTTGAAATTTTGCACATGCTTGGCCCTTGTTCTTGAAATTTTGCACATGCTTGGCCCTTGTTCTTGAAATTTTGCACCCTTGTTCTTGCAATTTTGCACACGCTAGGCCCTTGTTCTTACAATTTTGCACACGCTAGACCCTTGTTCTTCCAATTTTGCACTCGCTAGGCCCTTGTTCTTGCAATTTTGCACTCGCTAGGCCCTTGTTCTTGAAATTTTGCACACGGTAGGCCCTTCTTCTTGCAATTTTGCACCCGCTAGGCCCTTATTCTTGAAATTTTGCACATGCCTTGCCCTTGTTCTTGAAATTTTGCACACGCTAGGCCCTTGTTCTTGCAATTTTGCACACGCTAGGCCCTTGTTCTTTTTATTTTGCACACGCTAGGCCATTGTTCTTGCAATTTTGCACACGCTAGGCCCTTGCTCTTGCAATTTTGCACACGCTAGGCCCTTGTTCTTTTTATTTTGCACATGCTAGGCCCTTGTTCTTTTTATTTTGCACACGCTAGGCCCTTGTTCTTGCAATTTTGCACATGCTAGGCCCTTGTTCTTTTTATTTTGCACACGCTAGGCCCTTGTTCTTTTTATTTTGCACACGCTAGGCTTTTGTTCTTGCTATTTTGCACACGCTATGCCCTAGTTTTTTTTTATTTTGCACACGCTAGGCCCTTGTTCTTGCAATTTTGCACATGCTAGACCCTTGTTCTTTTTATTTCGCACACACTAGGCCCTTGCTCTTGCTATTTCGCGAACGCTAGGCCCTTCTTCTTGATTTTTTGCACACGCTAGGCCCTTGCTCTTGCTATTGTGCACTCGCTAGGCCCTTGTTCTTGCAATTTTGCACACACTAGGCCCTTGTTCTTTTTATTTTGCACACGCTAGGCCCTTGTTCTTTTCATTTTGCACACGCTAGGCCCTTGTTCTTGCTATTTTGCACACGCTATGCCCTTCTTCTTTTTATTTTGCACCCGCTAGGCCCGTGTTCTTGCAATTTTGCACATGCTAGACCCTTGTTCTTTTTATTTTGCACGCGCTAGGCCCTTGTTCTTGATTTTTTGCACACGCTAGGCCCTTGCTCTTGCTATTTTGCACTCGCTAGGCCCTTCTTCTTGCAATTTTGCACATGCTAGGCCCTTGTTCTTGCAATTTTACACACGCTACGCCCTTGTTCTTATTTTGCACAGGCTAGGCCCTTGTTCTTTTTATTTTGCACACGTTAGGCCCTTGTTCTTGCTATTTTGCACACGCTATGCCCTTGTTCTTTTTATTTTGCACACGCTAGGCCCTTGTTCTTGCTATTTCCGGAACGCTAGGCCCTTGTTCTTGATTTTTTGCACACGCTAGGCCCTTGCTCTTGCTATTTTGCACTCGCTAGGCCCTTGTTCTTGCAATTTTGCACACGCTAGGCCCTTGTTCTTGCAATTTCGCACACGCTAGGCCCTTGTTCTTTTTTTTTTGCACACACTAGGCCCTTGTTCTTGCAATTTTGCACACGCTAGGCCCTTGTTCTTGCAATTTCGCACACACTAGACCCTTGTTCTTTTTATTTTGCACACGCTAGGCTTTTGTTCTTGCTATTTTGCACACGCTATGCCCTAGTTCTTTTATTTTTTGCACACGCTAGGCCCTTGTTCTTGCAATTTTGCACATGCTAGACCCTTGTTTTTTTTATTTTGCACACACTAGGCCCTTGCTCTTGCTATTTCGCAAACGCTAGGCCCTTGTTCTTGATTTTTTGCACACGCTAGCCCCTTGCTCTTGCTATTGTGCACTCGCTAGGCCCTTGTTCTTGCAATTTTGCACACACTAGGCCCTTGTTCTTGCAATTTTGCACATGCTAGGCCCTTGTTCTTTTTATTTTGCACACGCTAGTCCCTTGTTCTTTTTATTTTGCACACGCTGGGCCCTTGTTCTTGCTATTTTGCACACGCTATGGCCTACTTCTTTTTGATTTAAACTCGCTAGGCACTTGTTCTTGCAATTTTGCGCATGCTAGACCCTTGTTCTTTTTATTTTGCACACGCTAGGCCCTTGCTCTTGCTATTTCGCGAACGCTAGGCCCTTGTTCTTGATTTTTTGCACACGCTACGCCCTTGTTCTTTTTATTTTGCACACGCTAGGCCCTTGTTGTTGCAATTTTGCACACGCTAGGCCCTTGTTCTTTTTATTTTGCACACGCTAGGCCCTTGTCCTTTTTATTTTGCACACGCTAGGCTTTTGTTCTTGCTATTTTGCACACGCTATGCCCTAGTTCTTTTTATTTTGCACACGCTAGGCCCTTGTTCTTGCAATTTTGCACATGCTAGACCCTTGTTCTTTTTTTTTCGCACACACTAGGCCCTTGCTCTTGCTATTTCGCGAACGCTAGGCCCTTGTTCTTGATTTTTTGCACACGCTAGGCCCTTGCTCTTGCTATTATGCACTCGCTAGGCCCTTGTTCTTGCAATTTTGCACACACTAGGCCCTTGTTCTTGCAATTTTGCACACGCTAGGCCCTTGTTCTTTTTATTTTGCACACGCTAGGCCCTTGTTCTTTTCATTTTGCACACGCTAGGCCCTTGTTCTTGCTATTTTGCACACGCTATGCCCTTCTTCTTTTTATTTTGCACACGCTAGGCCCTTGTTCTTGCAATTTTGCACATGCTAGACCCTTGTTCTTTTTATTTTGCACACGCTAGGCCCTTGTTCTTGATTTTTTGCACACGCTAGGCCCTTGCTCTTGCTATTTTGCACTCGCTAGGCCCTTGTTCTTGCAATTTTGCACATGCTAGGCCCTTGTTCTTGCAATTTTGCACACGCTACGCCCTTGTTCTTATTTTGCACACGCTAGGCCCTTGTTCTTTTTATTTTGCACACGTTAGGCCCTTGTTCTTGCTATTTTGCACACGCTATGCCCTTGTTCTTTTTATTTTGCACACGCTAGGCCCTTGTTTTTGCTATTTCCGGAACGCTAGGCCCTTGTTCTTGATTTTTTGCACACGCTAGGCCCTTGCTCTTGCTATTTTGCACTCGCTAGGCCCTTGTTCTTGCAATTTTGCACACGCTAGGCCCTTGTTCTTGCAATTTCGCACACGCTAGGCCCTTGTTCTTTTTATTTTGCACACACTAGATCCTTGTTCTTGCAATTTTGCACACGCTAGGCCCTTGTTCTTGCAATTTCGCACACACTAGACCCTTGTTCTTTTTATTTTGCACACGCTAGGCTTTTGTTCTTGCTATTTTGCACACGCTATGCCCTAGTTCTTTTATTTTTTGCACACGCTAGGCCCTTGTTCTTGCAATTTTGCACATGCTAGACCCTTGTTCTTTTTATTTTGCACACACTAGGCCCTTGCTCTTGCTATTTCGCGAACGCTAGGCCCTTGTTCTTGATTTTTTGCACACGCTAGCCCCTTGCTCTTGCTATTGTGCACTCGCTAGGCCCTTGTTCTTGCAATTTTGCACACACTAGGCCCTTGTTCTTGCAATTTTGCACATGCTAGGCCCTTGTTCTTTTTATTCTGCACACGCTAGTCCCTTGTTCTTTTTATTTTGCACACGCTGGGCCCTTGTTCTTGCTATTTTGCACACGCTATGGCCTTCTTCTTTTTGATTTGCACTCGCTAGGCCCTTGTTCTTGCAATTTTGCACATGCTAGACCCTTGTTCATTTTATTTTGCACACGCTAGGCCCTTGCTCTTGCTATTTCGCGAACGCTAGGCCCTTGTTCTTGATTTTTTGCACACGCTAGGCCCTTGTTCTTTTTATTTTGCACACGCTAGGCCCTTGTTGTTGCAATTTTGCACACGCTAGGCCCTTGTTCTTTTTATTTTGCACACGCTAGGCCCTTGTTCTTTTTATTTTCCACACGCTAGGCTTTTGTTCTTGCTATTTTGCACACGCTATGCCCTAGTTCTTTTTATTTTGCACACGCTAGGCCCTTGTTCTTGCAATTTTGCACATGCTAGACCCTTGTTCTTTTTATTTTGCACACACTAGGCCCTTGCTCTTGCTATTTCGCGAACGCTAGGCCCTTGTTCTTGATTTTTTGCACACGCTAGGCCCCTGCTCTTGCTATTGTGCACTCGCTAGGCCCTTGTTCTTGCAATTTTGCACACACTAGGCCCTTGTTCTTGCAATTTTGCACACGCTAGGCCCTTGTTCTTTATATTTTGCACACGCTAGGCCCTTGTTCTTTTTATTTTGCACACGCTATGCCCTTCTTCTTTTTATTTTGCACACGCTAGGCCCTTGTTCTTGCAATTTTGCACATGCTAGACCCTTGTTCTTGTAATTTTGCACACGCTAGGCCCTTGCTCTTGCTATTTCGCGAACGCTAGGCCCTTGTTCTTGATTTTTTGCACACGCTAGGCCCTTGCTCTTGCTATTTTGCACTCGCTAGGCCCATGTTCTTGCAATTTTGCACACGCTAGGCCCTTGTTCTTGCAATTTTGCACACGCTAGGCCCTTGCTCTTGCAATTTTGCACACGCTAGGCCCTTGTTCTTTTTATTTTGCACACGCTAGGCCCTTGTTCTTTTTATTTTGCACACGCTAGGCCCTTGTTCTTGCAATTTTGCACACGCTAGGCCCTTGTTCTTTTTATTTTGCACACGCTAGGCCCTTGTTCTTTTTATTTTGCACACGCTAGGCTTTTGTTCTTGCTATTTTGCACACGCTATGCCCTAGTTCTTTTTATTTTGCACACGCTAGGCCCTTGTTCTTGCAATTTTGCACAGGCTAGACCCTTCTTCTTTTTATTTCGCACACACTAGGCCCTTGCTCTTGCTATTTCGCGAACGCTAGGCCCTTGTTCTTGATTTTTTGCACACGCTAGGCCCTTGCTCTTGCTATTGTGCACTCGCTAGGCCCTTGTTCTTGCAATTTTGCACACACTAGGCCCTTGTTCTTGCAATTTTGCACACGCTAGGCCCTTGTTCTTTTTATTTTGCACATGCTAGGCCCTTGTTCTTTTTATTTTGCACACGCTAGGCCCTTGTTCTTGCTATTTTGCACACGCTATGCCCTTCTTCTTTATATTTTGCACACGCTAGGCCCTTGTTCTTGCAATTTTGCACATGCTAGACCTTTGCTCTTTTATTTTGCACACGCTAGGCCCTTGTTCTTGCTATTTTGCAAACGCTAGGCCCTTGTTCTTGATTTTTTGCACATGCTAGGCCCTTGCTCTTGCTATTTTGCATTCGCTAGGCCCTTGTTCTTGCAATTTTGCACATGCTAGGCCCTTGTTCTTGCATTTTTGCACACGCTAGGCCCTTGTTCTTGCAATTTTGCACACGCTAGGCCCTTGTTCTTTATATTTTGCACACGCTAGGGCCTTGTTCTTTTTATTTTGCACACGTTAGGCCCTTGTTCTTGCTATTTGTCACACGCTATGCCCTTGTTCGTTTTTTTTTGCACACGCTAGGCCCTTGTTCTTGCAATTTTGCACATGCTAGACCCTTGTTCTTTTTATTTTGCACACGCTAGGCCCTTCTTCTTGCTATTTTGCGAACGCTAGGCCCTTGCTCTTGCTCTTTTGCACTCGCTAGGCCCTTGTTCTTGCAATTTTGCACACGCTAGGCCCTTGTTCTTGCAATTTTGCACACGCTAGGCCCTTGTTCTTTTTATTTTGCACACGCTAGGCCCTTGTTCTTTTTGTTTTGCACACGCTAGGCCCTTGTTCTTGCAATTTTGCACACGCTAGGCCCTTGTTCTTGCAATTTTGCACACGCTAGGCCCTTGTTCTTTTTATTTTGCACACGCTATGCCCTTGTTCTTTTTATTTTGCACATGCTAGGCCCTTGTTCTTGCAATTTTGTACATGCTAGACTCTTGTGCTTTTTATTTTGCACACGCTAGGCCCTTGCTCTTGCTATTTCGCGAACGCTAGGCCCTTATTCTTGATTGTTTGCACACGCTAGGCCCTTGCTCTTGCTATTTTGCACTCGCTAGGCCCTTGTTCTTGCAATTTTGCACACGCTAGGCCCTTGTTCTTGCAATTTTGCACACGCTAGGCCCTTGTTCTTTTTATTTTGCACACGCTAGGCCCTTATTGTTTTTATGTTGCACACGCTATGCCCTTGTTCTTTATATTTTGAACACGCTAGGCCCTTGTTCTTTTTTTTTTTGCACACGCTAGGCCCTTGTTCTTGCTATTTTGCACACGCTTTGCCCTTGTTCTTTTTATTTTGCACACGCTAGGCCCTTGTTCTTGATTCTTTGCACACGCTAGGCCCTTGCTCTTGCTATTTTTCACTCGCTAGGCCCTTGTTCTTGCAATTTTGCACACGTTAGGCCCTTGTTCTTTCAATTTTGCACACGCTAGGCCCTTGTTCTTTTTATTTTGCACGCGCTAGGCCCTTGTTCTTTTTATTTTGCACACGCTAGGCCCTTGTACTTGCTATTTTGCACACGCTATGCCCTTGTTCTTTTTATTTTGCACACGCTAGGCCCTTGTTATTGCAATTTTGCACATGCTAGACCCTTGTTCTTTTTATTTTGCACACGCTAGGCCCTTGTTCTTGCTATTTCGCGAACGCTAGGCCCTTGTTCTTGATTCTTTGCACACGCTAGGCCCTTGCTCTTGCAATTTTGCACTCGCTAGGCCCTTGTTCTTGCAATTTTGCACACGCTAGGCCCTTGTTCTTGCAATTTTGCACACGCTAGGCCCTTGTTCTTTTTATTTTGCACACGCTAGGCCCTTGTTCTTTTTATTTTGCACACGCTAGGCCCTTGTTCTTGCTATTTTGCACACGCTATGCCCTTCTTCTTTTTATTTTGCACACGCTAGGCCCTTGTTCTTGCAATTTTGCACACACTAGGCCCTTGTTCTTGCAATTTTGCACACGCTAGGCCCTTGTTCTTTTTATTTTGCACACACTAGGCCCTTGTTCTTTTTATTTTGCACACGCTAGGCCCTTGTTCTTACAATGTTGTACACGCTAGGCCGTTGTTCTTCCAATTTTGCACTCGCTAGGCCCTTGTTCTTGCAGTTTTGCACTCGCTAGGCCCTTGTTCTTGAAATTTTGCACACGCTAGGCCCTTGTTCGTGCAATTTTGCACACGCTAGGCCCTTGTTCTTGAGATTTTGCACACGCTAGGCCCTTGTTCTTGCTATTTTGCACACGCTAGGCCCTTGTTCTTGCAATTTCGCACACGCTAGGCCCTTGTTCTTGCAATTTTGCACATGCTAGGCCCTTGTTCTTCCAATTTTGCACTCGCTAGTCCATTGTTATTGAAATTTTGCACACGCTAGGCCATTGTTCTTGAAAGTTTGCACACGCTAGCCCCTTGTTCTTTCAATTTGCACACGCTAGGCCCTTGTTCTTGCTATTTTGCACACGCTAGGCCCTTGTTCTTGCAATTTTGCACATGCCTTGCCCTTGTTCTTGAAATTTTGCACACGCTAGGCCCTTGTTCTTGCAATTTTGCACACTCTAGGCCCTTGTTCTTGCAATTTTGCACACGCCAGGCCCTTGTTCTTCCAATTTTGCACTCGCTAGGCCCTTGTTCTTGAAATTTTGCACACCCTAGGCCCTTGTTCTTGCAACTTTGTACACGCTAGGCCCCTGTTCTTGCAATTTTGCACACACTAGGCCCTTGTTCTTCCAATTTTGCACTCGCTAGGCCCTTGTTCTTGAAATGTTGCACACGAAAGGCCCTTGTTATTGCAATTTTGCACACGCTAGGCACTTGTTCTTCCAATTTTGCACTCGCTAGCCCCTTGTTCTTGCAATTTTGCACTCGCTAGGCCCTTGTTCTTGAAATTTTGCACACGCTAGGCCCTTGTTCTTGCAATTTTGCACACGCTAGGCCCTTGTTCTTCCAATTTTGCACACGCTAGGCCCTTCTTCTTGCAATTTTGCACCCGCTAGGCCCTTGTTCTTGAAATTTTGCACATACCTTGCCCTTGTTCTTGAAATTTTGCACACGCTAGGCCCTTGTTCTTGCAATTTTGCACACGCTAGGCCCTTGTTCTTCCAAATTTAGGATAGCTCCTGGACCAGGCAAGCTCCTGGACCAGGCACGCTCCAGGACCAGGCAAGCTCCTGGACCACGCAAGCTCCTAGACCAGGCAAGCTCCTGGACCACCCAAGCTCTTGGACCAGGCAAGTTCCTAGACCAGGCAAGCTCCTAGACCAGGCAAGCTCCTGGACCAGGCAAGCTCCTAGACCTCGTAAGCTCTTGGACTAGGAAAGCTCTTGGACGAGGCAAGCTCCTGGACCATGCAAGCTCCTGGACCAAGCAAGCTCTTGGACCAGGCAAGGTCCTAGACCAGGCAAGCTATTGGACCGGGGAAGCTCCAAGACCAGGCACGCTCGTAGACCATGTACGCTCCTGAACCAGGCAAGCTCTTAGACCAGGCAAGCTCGTGGACCAAACAAGCTCCTGGACCAGGCAAGCTCTTGGACTAGGCAAGCTCCTTGACCAAGCAAGCTCCTGGACTAGGCAAGCTCCTGTACCAGGCACGCTCGTGGACCATGCACGCTCCTGGACCAGGCAAGCTTTTGGACCAGGCAGGCTCGTGGACTAGGCAAGCTCTTGGACCACACAAGCTCCTTGACCAGGCAAGCTCCTGGACCAGGGAAGCTCGTGGACCAGGCTCGCTCGTAGACCAGGCACGCTCCTGGACCAGGCACGCTCTTGGACCAGGCAAGCTCGTGGACCAGGCAAGCTCCTCGGCCAGGCAAGCTCTTGGACGAGGCAAGCTCCTGGACCAGGCAAGCTCCTGGACCAGGCAAGCTCTTGGACCATGCAAGCTCCTGGACTACGTAAGCTCTCGGACCAGGCACGCTCCTGGACCAGGCACGCTCCTGGACCAGGCAAGTTCTTGCTATTTTGCATACGCTAGACCCTTGTTCTTGCAATCTTGCACACATTAGGCCCTTGTTCTTGCAATTTTACACATGCTAGGCCATTGTTCTTGCAATTTTGCACACGCTAGGCCCTTGTTCTTGCAATTTTGCACACGCTAGACCCTTGTTCTTGCTATTTTGCACACGCTAGGCCCTTGTTCTTGCCATTTTGCACAAGCTTGGCCCTTGTTCTTGCAATTTCGCACACGCTAGACCCTTGTTCTTGCTATTTTGCACACGCTAGACCCTTGTTCTTGCAATTTTGCACACGCTAGGCTCTTTTTCTTGCTATTTTGCACACGCTAGGCCCTTGTTCTTGCAATTTTGCACACGCTGGGCCCTTGTTCTTGCTATTTTGCACACGCTAGACCCTTGTTCTTGCAATTTTGCACACGCTAGACCCTTGTTCTTGCTATTTTGCACACGCTAGACCCTTGTTCTTGCAATTTTGCACACGCTAGGCCCTTGTTCTTGCAATTTTGCACGCGCTAGGCCCTTGTTCTTGCAATTTTGCACACGTTAGGCCCTTGTTCTTGCAATTTTGCACACGCTCGGCCCTTGTTCTTGCTATTTTGCACACGCTAGACCCTTCTTCTTGCAATTTTGCACACGCTAGGCCCTTGTTCTTGCAATTTTGCATACGCTTGGCCCTTGTTCTTGCTATTTTGCAAACGCTAGACCCTTCTTCTTGCTATTTTGCACACGCTAGACCCTTGTTCTTGCAATTTTGCACACGCTACGCCCTTGTTCTTGCTATTTTGCACACGCTAGGCCCTTCTTCTTGCAATTTTGCACACGCTAGGCCCTTGTTCTTGCAATTTTGTACACGCTAGGCCCTTGTTCTTGCAATTTTGCACACGCTAGTCCCTTGTTCTTGCTATTTTACACTCGCTAGCCTCTTGTTCTTGCAATTTTGCACACGCTAGGCCCTTGTTCTTGCAATTTTGCACACGCTAGGCTCTTGTTCTATAATTTTGCACATGCTAGCCCCTTGTTCTTGCATTTTTGCACACGCTAGACCCTTGTTCTTGCAATTTCGCACATGCTAGGCCCTTGTTCTTGCAATTTTGCACACGCTATGCCCTTGTTCTTGCTATTTTGCACACGCTAGGCCCTTGTTCTTGCAATTTTGCACACGCTAACCCCTTTTTCTTGCTATTTTGCACACACTAGGCCCTTGTTCCTGAACTTTTGCACACGCTAGGCCCTTGTTCTTGCAGTTTTGCACACGCTATGCCCTTTTTCTTGCAATTTTGCACACGCTAGGCCCTTGTTCTTGCAATTTTGCACACGCTAGGCCATTGTTCTTGCAATTTTGCACACGCTAGGCCCTTGTTATTGCTATTTTGCACACGCTAGGCCCTTGTTCTTGCAATTTTGCACAAGCTAGGCCCTTGTTCTTGCAATTTCGCACACGCTAGCACCTTGTTCTTGCAATTTTGCACACGCTAGGCCCTTGTTCTTGCAATTTTGCACACGCTAGGCCCTTGTTCTTGCAATTTTGCAAACGCTAGGCCCTTGTTCTTGTAATTTTGCACACGCTAGGCCCTTGTTCTTGCAATTTTGCACACGCTAGGCCCTTGTTCTTGCAAGTTTGCACACGCTAGACCCTTGTTCTTGCAATTTTGCACACGCTAGACCCTTGTTCTTGCAATTTTGCACACGCTAGAGCCTAGTCCAGGACCGTGCCTGGTCCAAGAGCTTGCGTGGTCAAGGAGCTTGCCTGGTCCAGGAGCATGCCTTGTCCATGAGCTTGCCTGGTCCACGAGCATGCCTGGTCCAAGAGCGTGCCTAGTCCACGAGCTTGCCTGGTCTATGAGCGTGCCTGGTTTTGGAGCGTGCCTGGTCCAGGAGCTTCCCTGGTCCAGGAGCTTGCCTGGTCCAAGAGCTTGCCTGGTCCAAGAGCTTGCCTGGTCCACAAGCCTGCCTGGTCCAAGAGCTTGCCTTGTCTAAGAGCGTGCCTGGTCCAAGGGCTTGCGTGGTCCAGGAGCTTGCCGGGTCCAGGAGCTTGCCCTGTCGAGGAGCGTGCCTGGTCCACGAGCCTGCCTGGTCTAGGAGCTTGCCTGGTCCAGGAGCTTGCCTGGTCCAGGAGCTTGCCTGGTCCAGGAGCGTGCCTGGTCCACGAGCGGGCCTAGTCCAGGCGCTCGCGTGGTCCAGGAGCTTGCCTGGTCCAGGAGCTTGCCTGGTCTAGGAGCTTGCCTACTCAAGGAGCTTGCCTGGTCCAGGAGCCTGCCAGGTCCATGAGTTTGCCTAGTCCAAGAGGTTGCCTGGTCCACGAGCTCGCCTGGTCTATTAGCATGCCTGGTCAAGGAGCTTGTGTGGTCCAGGAGCTTGCCTGGTCCAGGAGCTTGCGTGGTCCAGGAGCGTGCCTGGTCCGCGAGCTTGCCTAGTCCAGGAGCTTGCGTGGTCCAGGAGCTTGCTTGGTCCAGAAGCCTGCCTGGTCCGAGAGCTTGCCTGGTCGAGGAGCGTGCCTGGTCCAAGAGCTTGCGTGGTCCTGGAGCTTGCGTGGTCCAGGAACTTGCTTGGACCAGAAGCGTGCCTGGTCCAAGAGCTTGCCTGGTCTAGGAGCGTGCCAGGTCCAAGAGCTTGCGTGGTCCAGGAGCTTGCCTAGTCCAGGAGCTTGCCTGGTCCAGGAGCGTGCCTAGTCCATGAGCATGCCTGGTCCAAGAGCGTGCCTGGTCCAAGAGCGTGCTTGGTCTACGAGCGTTCCTGGTACTGGAGCTTGCCTGGTCTAGGAGCTTGCTTGGTCCAGACGCCTGCCTGGTCCAAGAGCTTGCCAGGTCCACGAGCATGCCTGTTCGAAGACCTTGTGTGGTCCAGGAGCTTGCCTGGTCCAGGAGCTTTCCTGGTCCGGGAGCTGACTTGATCCAGAAGCTTGCTTGGTCCAAGAGCTTGCCTGGTCCAGGAGCGTGCCTGGTCCACAAGCTTGCTTGGTCCACGAGCTTGCCTGGTCTAGGAGCTTGCCTGGTCCAAGATCGTGCCTGGTCCACGAGCGTGCCTGGTCCAAGAGCTTGCCTGGTCCAGGAGCTTGCCTGGTCCACGAGCTTGCGTGGTCCAAGAGCGTGCCTGGTCCACAAGCCTGCCTAGTGTAAGAGCTTGCCTGGTCCAGGAGCGTGCCTGGTCCACGTGCGTGCGTGATCCAGTAGCTTGCTTGGTCCAGGAGCTTGCCTGGTCCAGGAGCTTGCCTTGTCAAGGAGCGTGCCTGGTCTAGGAATGTGCCTGGTCTAGGCAAGCTCCTGGACCAGCTAGCTCAGGGACCAGGCAAGTTCCTAGACCAGGCAAGGTCCTGGACCAGGCAAGCTCCTGGACCAGGCAAGCTCCTAGACCAGGCAAGCTCCTGGACCAGGCACGCTCGTGGACCAGGCAAGCTCGTGGGCCAGGCAAGATCTTGGACCAAGCAAGCTCCAGGACTAGGCACGCTCGTGGACCAGGCACACTCCTGGACCAGGCACGCCCCTGGACCAGGCAAGCTCGTGGACCAAGCAAGCTCCTGGATCAGGCACGCTCGTGGACCAGGCACGCTCGTGAACCAGGCAAGCTCTTAGACCAGGCAGGCTTGTGGAACAGGCACGCTCTTGGAACAGGCAAGCTCCTGGACCAGGCAAGCTCCTGGACCAGGCAAGCTCCTGTACCAGGTACCCTCGTGGACAAGGCACGATTCCGGACCAGGCAAGCTCCTTGACCAGGCAAGCTCCTGGACCAGGCAAGCTCTCGGACCTGGCAAGCTCCTGGATCGGGCAAGCTCCTAGACCAGGCACGCTCCTGGACCAGGCAAGCTCATGGAGCATGCAAGCTTCGGGACCAGGCAAGCTCGTGGACCAGGCAATCTCCTGGACCATGCAAGCTCCTGGACTAGGCAAGCTCCTGGACCAGGCAAGCTCATGAACCAGGCAGGCTCAAGGACCAGGCACGCTCCTGGACCGGGCAAGCTCCTGGACCTGGCAAGCTCCTGAACCACGCAAGCTCTTGGACCAGGCACGCTCCTAGACCTGGCAAGCTCCTGGACCACGCAAGCTCCTGGACCAGGCAAGCTCCTTGACCAGGCTACCTCCTAGACCAGAAAGCTCCTGGACCAGGCACGCTCGTGGACCATGCATGCTCTTGGACTTTGGCAAGCTCTTGGACAATGCAGGCTTGTGGACTAGGCAAGATCCTGGACCAGGCAAGCTCCTGGACCAGGCAAGCTCCTCGACCAGGCAAGCTCCTGGACCAGGCTCGCTCGTGGACCAGGCACGCTCCTGGACCAGGCAAGCTCTTGGACCAGGTAAGCTCGTGGATCAGGCATGCTCCTGGACCAGGCAAGCTGTTGGACCAGGCAAGCTCCTAGACCACGCAACCTCTTGGACCAGGCACGCTCCTTGACCAGGCAAGCTCTTGAACCAGGCAGGCTTCAGGACCTAGCAAGCTCCTGGACCAGGCAAGCTCGTGGACCAGGCAAGCTTCTTGACCAGGCTAGCTCTTGGACCACGCACGCTCGTAGACTAGGCAAGATCTTAATCCAAGCAAGCTCCTGGACCAGGCAAGCTCCTGGAACATGCAAGCTCCTGGACCAGGCCTGCTCCTGGACCAGGCAAGCTCTTGGACCAGGAAAGCTCCTGGACCAGGCAAGCTCCTGGACAAGGCAAGCTAACGGATCAAGAAAGCTCCTGAACAAGGCAAGCTCCTGGACCAGGCACGCTCTAGGAACAGGCAAGCTCCATGACCAAGCAAGCTCCTGGACCAGGCAAGCTCCTGGACCAGGAGAGCTCTTGGACCAGGCAAGCTCCTGGACCAGGCACGCTCCTGGACAATGCAAACTCCTAGACCAGGCAAGCTCAAGGACCAGGCAAGCTCCTAGACCAGGCAAGCTCCTCGACCACGCAAGTTCTTGGACCAGGCACGCTCCGGGCCCACGCAAGCTCTTAGGCCAGGCGGGCTTCTTGACCAAGCAAGCTCCTGGACGAGGCAAGCTCCTGGACCAGGCAAGCTCTTGGACTAGGCAAGCTTCTGGACCAGGCAAGCTCCTGGACCAGGCACGCTGATGGACCAGGCACGTTCCTGGACCAGGCAAGCTCTTGGACCAGGCAGTTTCGTGGACCAAACACGTTCTTGGACCAGGCAAGCTCCTAGGCCAGGCAAGCTCCTTAACCAGGCAAGCTCCTGGACCAGGCACGCTTCTGGACGTGGCACGCTCCTGGACCAGGCAAGCTCATGGACAAGGCAAGCTCCTGGACCACGCAAGCTCTTGGACCAGGCACGCTCCTGGACCAGGCAAGCTCTTGGACCAAGAACGCTTCGGGACCAAGCAAGCTCCTGGACCAGGCAAGCTCCTAGACCAGCTAGCTCCTGGACCAGGCAAGCTCCAAGACCAGGCAAGCTCCTGGACCAGGCAAGCTCCTAGACCAGGCAAGCTCCTGGACCAGGCACGCTAGTGGACCATGCAAGCTCCTTGACCAAGCAAGCTCTTGGACCAGGCAAGCTCCTGGACCAGGCACGCTCGTGGACCAGGCACACTCTTGGACCAGGCACGCCCCTGGACCAGGCAAGCTCGTGGACCAAGCAAGCTCCTCGATCAGGCACGCTCGTGGACCAGGCACGCTCGTGGACCAGGCAAGCTCTTAGACTAGGCAGGCTTGTGGACCAGGCACGCTCTTGGACCAGGCAAGCTCCTGGAGCAGGCAAGCTCCTTGACCAGGCAATCTCCTGGACCAGGCACGCTCGTGGACCAGGCACGATCCTGGACCTGGCAATCTCTTGGACCAGGCAAGCTCCTGGACCACGCAAGCTCTTGGACCAGGCACGCTCCTGGACCAGGCAAGCTCTTGGACCAGGCAAGCTTCTGGACCAAGGAAGCTCTTGGACCAGGCAAGCTCCTGGTCCAGGCAAGCTCCTGGACCAAGCTAGCTCTTGGACCAGGCAAGCTCTTGGACGAGGCAAGCTCTTGGAACAGGCAAGCTCTTGGACCAGGCAAGCTCTTGGACCAGGCAAGCTCTTGGACCATGCAAGCTCTTGGACCAGGCATGCTCGTTGACCAGGCAAGCTCTTGGACCAGGCAGGCTTCTAGACCAAACAAGCTCCTAGACCAGGGAAGCTCCTGGACCAGGCAAGCTTCTAGATCAGGCAAGCTCCTGGACCAGGCAAGCTCTTGGACCTGGCAAGCTCCTGGACCAGGCAAGCACCTGGACCAGGCAAGCTCCTGGAGCATGCAAGCTTCTGGACCAGGCAAGTTCCCGGACCATGCAATCTCTTGGATGAGGCAAGCTCCTGGACTAGGCAAGCTCCTAAACCAGGCAGGCTCGTGGACCAGGCACGCTCGTGGACCGGGCAAGCTCCTGGAACTGGTAAGCTCCTGGGCCACGCAAGCTCTTGGACCAGGCACGCTCCTAGACTTGGCAAGCTCTTGGACCACGCAAGCTCCTGGACCAGGCAAGTTCATTGACCAGGCTAGCTCCTAGACCAGGCGAGCTCCTGGACCAGGCAAGCTCTCGGACTAGGCAGGCTCGTGGACTAGGCAAGCTCCTGGACCAGGCAAGCTCCTGACCATGCAAGCTCCTCGACCAGGCAAGCTCCTAGACCAGGCAAGCTCCTAGACCACACAAGGACCGCAAGCGGCCCCCTCAGGTCGCCTCGACAGGCGACGGGAGAGGCCAGCAGAGGGGTGGCAGGTGTGTGGCCTCCCCTGCTTCTCCTCCTCCTTCATCGCTCACCTGCAGCAGCCGAGCCGCCCCACCGCCGAGCCGCCCTGCACCCGAGCCGCCCAGCAGCCGAGCTGCCCTGCCGCCGAGCCGCCGGGTCGCTGAGCTGCTGAGCTGCAGTTGCTGCCGAGCCGCCCTGCCGCCGAGCCGCCGAGTCACCGAGCTGCTGAGCTGCAGTTGCTGCCGAGCCGCCTTGCCGCCGAGCCGCCCGAGTCGCCCGAGCCACCGAGCCGCCGAGCTGCCGAGCCGCTGAGTCGCCGAGCCTACTCTTCCCACCACTGGTGAGCTCTTGCCCTGCTAGCACGCTCACGTCGCCTGCTTGCCTGCCTGCCTGCCTTTTGGCTTGCCTGGCTGCCTGCCTTCCTGCTGCTAGTCCTGCTCCTGCTTCTACTTGCGGAGCCAGATGCAGCCCCAGCGACACCTGCGTGAGTCCCTCACGCCCCAGCAGCTGCGTGAGTGGTACGCTGGTTGGGGCTGTAGGGGTGGCGACGCTACTCCTACTTCCACTCCTGCTGCTTCTACTCGTGGTGGCGGCCAGATGCAGCTCCCGCGACCCTCTCGCGTGTCTCTCACGCCTCGCCAGCTTCGTGAGTGGTACGCTCAGAGTGGAGGGTCTCTCAGTGCTGTTCGCTGCTCTTACGTGATTCGCACTGGTACTCGGACTGGTCAGCCTTGTGGGACACGTAGTCATACACAGTCCCGCTGCTTCGCCCTTCTGAGCGACGCCTGGCGTACCGTGTTTGGCGACGAGGCTGAGCTCCCCGACTGGGTGGAGTTGCTTAGGCAGAGGGTAGATATATATGCTCTTGACTATGATGCTATTCTCACTGCCATGTATGCATTGCCTACTAGTGCTGACCGTGCCGGTCACCTGTGCGTCCCGCCTGACCCAGGTATAGGACCTGCTGCTCTAGCTACTGGTGAGGCTGCTGCTCTGGGTGCTAGTGAGTCTCCTGCTCCAGGTACAGGTGCGGCTGCTGCTCTAGGTGCTAGTGAGTCTGCTTCCTCAGGTGCGGGTGAGGCTGCGCTCTCAGGTACCGCGTTGGCTTCGGCCTCCCTCACCTTTACACTTGACTCTGGGGCTTCTCGCTCCTTCTTTCGGGACCGCACCACACTCACGCCGCTTGGTCGGCCGGTTGCTGTCTCCCTGGCTGACCCCTCTGGGGGTCCTGTCCTCGCTCACTTCTCCACTGTCCTCCCGTGTCCGGCTGCCCCCTCGGGCACCCTGTCTGGCCTGTACCTCCCCTCGTTCTCGACGAACTTGGTGAGTGGTGCAGACCTACAGGATGCGGGGGTTCACCAGTTCACTCCTGCGAGTCAGCGGGTGACCCACTGCACGGACGCACGCACAGGCCGGCACTTGGCCACGTTCTCGCGTCGGCCGGGGTCGAGCCTCTACACCCTGACCACTGAGTCTCCTCCTGTCCCCGCGTCCGGTCAGGTAGCAGCGTCGGGTCAGGTGTTTGCTGCTGCGTCCAGGTCTGGTCCTGAGTCTGCCCCCTGTTCGTGTCGCCTCCTGTCTCACGAGACTCTTCTGTGGCACCACCGTCTAGGCCACCCCTCCTTGCCCCGTCTTCGGGGCATGGCTTCCCGTGTCCTTGTCTCTGGTCTTCCCCAGTCTCTCCCTCCCCTTCCTTCGGGACCAGGACCTTCCTGTGTCCCCTGTGTCGAGGGGCGCCTCAGGGCTGCTCCTCACTCCTCCCAGTTTCCCCCGACAGAGGCTCCTCTGCAGACGCTTCACATGGACGTGTGGGGCCCGGCCCCCGTCCGTGGGCAGGGTCACGAGCGCTACTTCCTGTTGGTGGTTGACGACTACTCGCGTTACACCTCAGTCTTCCCCTTGCGCAGCAAGGGTGCTGTCACTGAGGTGCTGATCGACTGGATCCGCGAGGCTCGTCTCCAGCTCAGGAGGAGCTTCGGCTCGGACTTTCCTGTTCTGCGTCTGCACTCTGACCGAGGTGGGGAGTTCTCCTCTCGCCTTCTGCGAGACTACTGTCGTGCACAGGGGATCCGCCAGACCTTTACGCTTCCGGACTCTCCACACCAAAATGGGATTGCTGAGCGCCGCATTGGCATGGTCATGGATGTCGCTCGTACGTCCATGATGCATGCGGCTGCCCCCCATTTTCTGTGGCCGTTTGCGGTTCGGTACGCGGCGCATCAGCTCAACCTTCACCCCAGGGTCTCTCGGCCCGCGATGTCCCCAGTGTTACTGTGGACAGGGAAGGTCGGCGATGCGTCTGCGTTCCGTGTCTGGGGATCTCGGGCGTTTGTCCGCGACTTGTCTGCGGACAAGCTATCCCCCCGTGCTGCTCCCTGTGTCTTCCTTGGCTTCCCCCCTGACGCTCCAGGGTGGCAGTTCTACCACCCCTCCTCTCGTCGTGTTCTGTCCTCCCAGGACGTCACGTTCGACGAGTCAGTCCCCTTCTACCGCCTCTTCCCCTACCGTACTCCTTCCCTCCCCCCCCCACCGGACTTCCTGGTACCAGTTCCCCCCCCGGTAGACCCCCTCCCCCCTCAGGTTCCTGCCCCTTCAGGTGTGTCCCAGGTAGACACGGTCGAGCCAGTCGAGGTTGCTGCTGAGTCTGGTCCTGCTGCGGGTGCTGAGCCTGGGGGTGCTGAGCCTGGGGGTGCGAGGCCGGGGGGTGCTGAGTCTGGGGGTGCTGAGCCGGGGGGTGCTGAGCCGGAGGGTGCTACGTCAGGAGCTGCTGAGCCTGGGGGTGCTGGGCCTGGAGGTGCGGAGCCTGCGCCTGCTGGACCTGGGGGCTCTCCGGTTCTTCCGTCTCGGCGGGAGCCGCTCTCTCCACAGGAGCTGCGCGAGTGGTTTGCTCGCCGCTGGAGGCGTGCTGCTGGAGCTGGAGCTTCTTCGCCTGCTGAGGGTGCTGCCGGTCCCGGAGCTGCTGGGCCTGCGAGTCCTACTGGAGCTGGAGCTACTGAGTCTGGGGGTGCTGAGTCTGGAGCTGCTGAGCCTGGAGGTGCTGAGTCTGGAGCTGCTGAGCCTGGGGGTGCTACGTCTGGAGCTGCTGTGCCTGGGGGTGCTGAGTCTGGAGCTGCTGAGCCTGGGGTTTCTCCTGCTGCTGCGTCTCGCCGGGAGCCCCTCTCTCCACAGGAGCTGCGCGAGTGGTTTGCTCGCCGCTGGAGGAGTGCTGCTGGAGCTGGAGCATCGTCGACCGTCGAGGGTGCTGGTGCTGCCGGTCCCGGAGCTGCTGGGCCTGCGGGTCCTACTGGAGCTGGAGCTGCTGAGGGTGTTGGTGCTGAGACTACTGCTGTCTGTCGTGGCGGTGGTTCTGCTGCTGGTGCTGCTGGAGGTCCTGCCGCTGGAGGTGTTGGTGGCGCTGGTGCTGTCGCTGAGGGTGCTGGTGCTGTCCCTGCTGAGTCTGGAGCTGCCGCGCGGCCTCGGCCGTACTTCGTTCCGCTCCTACAGCAGGTTCTTGGTCTTTCTCCTTCGGTAGAGTGTCCACAGCCTGTCCAGTCGCAGTCACTGTTGGAGCCTTCCTCTCCTCTGCCTGCTCCCTCTCCTTACACTGGTCCTACTGAAGGTCTTGCTGAGCGTCGTGAGCCTGCGTCTCGTCCCGCGTCGCCGGTTCGTGCTGCTCGCGCTATTGGTCGCGGTTCGCGTCAGCTTCCTCCTCTTGTCCCTGGCACGCACCGGATGTCTCTGCGTCCGTCCACTGCTCCTCTGCGTGCCCCTTTGCCTTCTCCTCCTAAGTCCTCTCTTCCTGCGCTTGCCGACCCTGAGTCGGACTCTCTTCGCGCTGCCAGTCCTACTGTCACGCGTCTGCTTGCTACTGTCGTCACTGACCCCTCTTTTGAGTCCACTGCTGCGTCTGCTCTAGTCGCTGAGCTCGTTGACTTTGCTGCTCGCTGTCGTCTCGACTACGCTGCTAGTCTTGTTGCTGAGTCTGCGTCTGTCTGTCCTCCGTCCGTCGGGGGTGAGTGTGCTCTTGGCACGGACGTCCTAGAGGACAGGCAGGAGGAGTTACAGTGTCTAGCGGCTGCTTCACCTCATCTCGCGTCTGTACTGCTTGCCCCTGAGGGAGACCCGGATGCACTAGACATCCCGACTCCGCGTTCTTACGCGGAGGCCGTAGAGGGTCCCTACTCCTCTCAGTGGCAGGCAGCTATGGATGCAGAGATGGCTTCCTGGAAGTCCACAGGCACCTACGTTGACGCGGTTTCCCCTCCTGGGGCGAACATCGTCAGTGGCATGTGGATCTTCAGGGTGAAGCGGCCGCCGGGCTCTCCACCTGTCTTCAAGGCATGGTACGTTGCTCGTGGCTTCAGTCAGCGGCAGGGAGTTGACTACTTTCAGACCTTCTCTCCCACCCCGAAGATGACCACTCTTCGGGTGCTGCTGCACATAGCCGCTCAGCGCGACTACGAGCTTCACTCTCTCGACTTCAGCACTGCGTTCCTGCAGGGTAGCCTGCACGAGGAGATCTGGCTGCGCCGTCCACCTGGCTTCACTGGGACTTTCCCTCCTGGCACCCAGTGGAGCCTCCGACGGCCAGTCTACGGTCTCCGCCAGGCACCGCGTGAGTGGCACGACACACTGAGGACTACGCTTGCGGCTCTTGGGTTTGCTCCTTCTACTGCTGACCCGTCGCTGTTTCTGCGCACCGACACTTCACTGCCGCCGTTCTACATCCTCGTGTACGTCGACGACTTGGTCTTTGCCACAGCGGACACTGCTGGACTCGCCTACGTGAAGTCCGAACTGCTGAAGAGACACACGTGCACAGACCTGGGTGAACTGCGCAGCTACCTTGGCTTGCAGATCACTCGGGACAGAGCACGCCGCACCATTACCTTGACTCAGTCACACATGGTGCAGCAGGTCCTTCAGCGCTTTGGCTTCACGTACTCCTCGCCTCAGGCCACTCCTCTGCCTACTCGCCACTCACTCTCAGCTCTGCCTTCGGATGAGTCCGTAGAGTCGAGTGGTCCGTATGCAGAGCGTGTTGGCTGCCTCATGTACCTGATGACCTGCACACGACCTGACCTTGCATACCCTCTGAGCATTCTTGCACGCTATGTTGCTCCTGGGAGACACAGACCAGAGCACATGGCTGCAGCGAAGAGGGTATTGCGCTACCTGTGCAGTACGTCGGGCATGGGGCTAGTGCTTTGAGGGCGGAGTCCAGTGGTCCTTACCGGCCACGCGGACGCTTCTTGGGCTGACGACCAGGCTACGCAGCGGTCGTCACAGGGTTACACCTTCAGCCTTGGTTCCGGCTCTGTCTCGTGGCGGTCTACTCGCTCGTCTTCGGTTCTCGGCTCCAGTTGTGAGGCTGAGATCTACGCCGGGGCCATGGCTGCACAGGAGCTTCGCTGGCTCACCTACCTGCTGACTGACCTTGGAGAGCCACCTCGTTCTCCTCCAGTGCTGTACGTAGACAACAAGGCCATGCTGGCCTTGTGTCGAGAACAGCACTTGGAGCACAGAACGAAGCACATTGCTCTCCGCTACTTCCTTGCTCGTGAGCTGCAGCAGCGTGGTCAGTTGCGACTTGCGTACGTGGCCTCTGAGGCCAACACTGCTGATGTGTTCACCAAGGCACTCGCGCCTTGTGACCATCAGCGCTTTTGCACCCAGCTGGGTCTTGTGCCTGTCTTGCCTCACTTGCTCTCCTCTTGACTTCACTTGTACTGTGACATATATATATACCTGCTCTTGCTTGTCTAGTTTTATATATATGTCTGTACTCCTGCATGTGAACTGGCCTCTGGCCCTGCTCTTGTGCTCGGACTGTGTGGTGACTTTGTGATCCACCCTGAGCTTGCTTTGCTTTGCTTGACTGGTCTTGTGACCCCTTGTTCTCCCCCACTTTGCCTATGGGGGTGTGTCAAACATTATATATGTTCTGCTTGTGTAGGCTACAGTGGGTTAGCCTATAGGGGGTACACAATTTTAGGGTTTCCTACTTGTACTCATTTCACTGCTAGTTCATCCATTCCTGTTCGCTTATTCTCACACTTGGAACATGCAAGCTCCTAGACCAGGCAAGCTCCTGGACCAGGCAAGCTCTTGGACCAGGCAAGCTCCTAGACCAGGCAAGCTTACGGATCAAGAAAGCTCCAGGACAAGGAAAGCTCCTCGACCAACCACGCTCTAGGAACAGGCAAGCTCCTTGACCAAGCAAGCTCCTGGACCAGGCAAGCTCCTGGACCAGGATAGCTCCTGGACCAGGATAGCTCCTGGACTAGGCAAGCTCCTGGACCAGGCACGCTCCTGGACAATGCAAGCTCCTAGACCAGGCAAGCTCCTCGACCAGGCAAGCTCCTCGACCAGGCAAACTCGTGGACGAGGCACGCTCCTCGACCAGGCAAGCTTCTGGACCAGGCAAGCTCCTAGACCAAGCAAGCTCTTGGACTAGGCAAGCTCCTGGACCACGCAAGCTCTTGGACCAGGCAAGCTCTTGGACCAGGCAAGCTCCTAGACCAGGCAAGCTCCTGGACCAAGCAAGCTCCGAACAAGGCAAGCTCCTGGACCAGGCAAGCTCCTGGACCAGGCACGCTCTTGGACTAGGCACGCTCCTAGACGGGGCAAGCTCTTGGACAATGCAAGCTCCTAGAACAGGCAAGCTCGTAGACAAGGCAAGCTCCTAGACCAGGAAAGCTCCTGGACCAAGCAAGCTCCTAGACCAGGCAAGCTTGTGGACCAGGCACGCTCCAGGACCAGGCAAGCTCTTGGACCAGGCAAGCTCAAGGACCAGGCAAGCTCCTGGACCAGGCAAGCTCCTGGACCAGGCAAGCTCAAGGACCAGGCACGCTCTTGGAACAGGCAAGCTCCTGGACCAGGCTCGCTCGTGGACCAGGCACGCTCCTCGACCAGGCAAGCTCCTGGACTAGGCAAGCTCCTGGACCAGGCAAGCTCGTGGACTAGGCACGCTTCTGGACCAGGCAAGCTCCTGGACCAGGCAAGCTCCTGGACCACGCAAGCTCTTGGACCAGGCACGCTCCTGCACCAGGCAAGCTCTTGGACCGGGAAGGCTTTAGGACCAAGCTAGCTCTTGGACCAGGCAAGCTCGTGGACCAAGCAAGCATCTGGACCAGGCAAGCTCTTGGACCAGGCAAGCTCTTGGACCACGCAAGCTCCTGGACCAATCAAGCTCTTGGACTAGGCAAGCTTCTGGACCAAGCAAGCTTCTGGACCAGGCAAGCTTCTGGACCAGGCAAGCTTCTGGACCAGGCAAGCTCCTGGGCCAGGCAAGCTCCTGGAACATGCAAGCTCCTGGACCACGCAGGCTCCTGGACCAGGCAAGCTCGTGAACCAGGCAAGCTCGTGGACCAGGCACGCTCCTAGACCAGGCAAGCTCGTGGACCAGGCAAGCTCCTGGACCAGGCAAGCTCCTAGACCACGCAAGCTCTTGGACCAGGCACGCTCCTGGACCAGGCAAGCTCCTAGACCCGGCAAGCTCCTGGACCAGGCAAGCTCGTGGACCAGGCAAGCTCTTCGACCACGAAAGCTCCAGGACGAGGCAAGCTTCTGGACCAGGCAAGCTAACGGACCAAGAAAGCTCCTAGACAAGGCAAGCTCTTGGACCAGGCACGCTGCTGGAATAGGCAAGCTCCTGGACCAGGCAAGCTCCTGGACCAGGCAAGCTCTTGGACCAGGATAACTTCTGGACTAGGCAAGCTCCTGGACCAGGCACGCTCCTGGACCATGCAAGCTCCTAGACCAGCCAAGCTCCTGGACCAGGCAAGCTTCTGGACCAGGCAAACTCGTGGATCAGGCACGCTCCTGAACAAGGCAAGCTCCTGGACCAGGCAAGCTCCTGGACCAGGCAAGCTTCTAGACAAGGCAAGCTCCTAGACCAGGCAAGCACTTGGAGCAGGCACGCTCATGGACCAGGCAAGCTCCTAGACTAGGCAAGCTCTTGGACTAGGCACGCTCCTGGACCAGGCAAGCTCTTGGATCAAGCAGGCTTCTGGACCAAGAAAGCTCTTGAACCAGGCACACTCCTGGACCAGGCACGCTCCTGGACAAGGCATGCTCCTTGACCAGGCAAGCTCCTGGACCAAGCAAGCTCCTGGACCATTCACGCTCGTGGACCAGGCACGCTCCTGGACCAGGCAAGCTCTTGGACCAGGCAGGCTCCTGGAGCAGGCAAGCTCCTAGACCAAGCAAGCTCCTGGACCAAGCAAGCTCATGGTCCAAGCAAGCTCGTGGACCAGGCACGCTCGTGGACCAGGCACGCTCCTGGACCAGGCAAGCTCGTGGACACGGAACGCTCCTAAACCACGCAAGCTCCTGGACCACGCAAGCTCCTGGACCACGCAAGCTCCTGGACCAGGAATGCTCGTAGACCTGGCACGCTCGTAGACCAGGCAAGCTCCTGGACGAGGCAAGCTCCTGGACCACGCAAGCTCTGAGACCAGGCACGCTCCACGACCAGGCAATCTCCTAGACCAGGCAAGCTCGTAGACCAGGCAAGCTCGTGGACGAGGCAAGCTCTTGGACCAGGCAAGCTCCTAGAAAAGGCAAGCTCTAGGACCAGGCAAGCTCCTGGATCACACAAGCTCTTGGACCGGGCACGTTCCTGGACCAGGCAAGCTCTTGGACCAGGCAGGCTTCACGACCAAGCTAGCTACTGGACCAGGCAAGCTCGTGGACCAGGCAAACTTCTGGACCAAGCAAGCTCTTGGACCAGGCACGCTCCTGGACCAGGCAAGCTCTTGGACCAGGCAAGCTCCTGGAAAATTCAAGCTCCTGGACCAGGCAAGCTCTTGGACCAGGAAAGCTCCTGGTCGAGGCAAGCTCGTGGACCACGCAAGCTAACGGACCAAGAAAGCTCTTGGACAAGGCAAGCTCCTGGACCAGACACGCTCCTGGAACAGGCAAGCTCGTTGACCAGGCAAGCTCCTGGACTAGGCAAGCTCCTTGACCAGGCAAGCTCGTGGACCAGGCACGCTCCTGGACCAGGCAAGCTCCTGGACCAGGCAAGCTCCTGGACCAGGCAAGCTCCTAGACCAGGCAAGCTCCGTGACCACGCAAGCTCCTAGACCTGGCAAGGTCCAAGACCAGGCAAGCTCCTGGACCAGGCAAGCTCATGCACCACACACACTCTTGAAGGAGGCAAGCTTCTGGACCAGGCAAGCTCCTGGACCACGCAAGCTCTTGGACCAGGCAAGCTCTTGGTCCAGGCAAGCTCCTGGACCTGGCAAGCTCGTGGACAAGGCAAGCTCCTAGACCAGGCAAGTTCGTGGACCAAGCAAACTCCTGGACCAGGCAAGCTCCTAGACCAGGCAAGTTCGTGGACCAGGCAAACTCTTGGACCAGGCAAGTTCCTGGACTAGGCAAGCTCCTTGACCAGGCAAGCTCGTGGACCAGGCACGCTCCTGGACCAGGCAAGCTCCTGGACCAGGCAAGCTCTTGGACCAGGCAAGCTTCTCGACCAGGCAAGCTCCATGACCACGCAAGCTCCTAGACCTGGCAAGGTCCTAGAGCAGGCAAGCTCGTGGACCAGGCAAGCTCATGCACCACGCACGCTCTTGAAGGAGGCAAGCTTCTGGACCAGCCAAGCTCCTGGACCACGCAAGCTCTTCGACCAGGCAAGCTCTTGGACCAGGCAAGCTCCTGGACCTGGCAAGCTCGTGGACGAGGCAAGCTCCTAGACCAGGCAAGTTCGTGGACCAGGCAAACTCCTGGACCAAGCAAGCTCCTAGACCAGGCAAGCTCGTGGACCAGGCAAGCTCATGGACCAGGCACGCTCCTGGACCAAGCAAGCTCCTGGAACACGCAAGCTCCTGGAACACGCAAGCTTTTGGACCAGGCACGGTCAGGAGCGTGACTGGTCCACGAGCTTGCCTTGTCCAGGAGCTTGCCTGGTCTAGGAGCTTGCCTAGTCCAGGAGCGTGCCTGGTCTAGGAGTGTGCCTGGTCTAGGAGCTTGCCTGGTCCAGGAGCTTGCCTGGTCCAGGAGCTTGCCTTGTCCAGGAGCGTGCCTGGCCCAGGAGTGTGCCTGGTCCTGGAGCTTGCTTGGTCCAGAAGCCTTCCTGGTCCAAGAGCTTGCTTGGTCCAGGAGCATGCCTAGTCCAAGAGCTAGCCTGGTCGAGGAGCGTGCCTGGTCGATGAGCGTGCCTGGTCGAGGAGCTTGCCTGGTCCAAGAGGTTGCCTTGTCCAGGAGCTTGCCTGGACCAAGAGCTTGTCTAGTCAAGGAGCTTGCGTGGTCCAGGAGCTTGCCTGGTCTACGAGCTTGCCTGGTCCATGAGCTTGCTTGGTCCAGAAGCGTTCCTCGGCCAAGAGCTTGCCTAGGTCCAAGAGCATGCCTGGTCCAAGAGATTGCGTGGTCTAGTAGCTTGCCTTCTCCAGGAGCTTGCCTGGTCCACGAGCGTGCTTGGTCCAGGAGCTTGCTTGGTCCAGGAGCTTGCCTAATCCAGGAGCTTGCCTGGTCCATGAGCGTGCCTGGTCCAAGAGTGTGCCTGGTCCAGGAGCTTGCTTGGTCCTGAAGCTTGCCTGGTCCAAGAGCTTGCCTGGTTCAGGAGCGTGCCTAGTCCAAGAGCTTGCCTAGTCTAGGAGCTTGCCTGGTCCAGGAGCGTGCTTGGTCTAGGAGCTTGCCTGTTCAAGGTGCTTGCCTTGTCTAGGTTTTTGCCTGGTCCAGGAGCTTGCCTGGTCCAAGAGCTTGCCTGGTCCAGGAGCTTGCCTGGTCCAAGAGCTTGCCTGGTCCAAGAGCTTGCCTGGTCAAGGAGCTTGCCTGGTCTAGGAGCTTGCCTGGTCCCGGAGCGTGCCTGGTCCACGAGTTCGCCTGGTCCAGGAGCTTGCCTAGTCTATGAGCTTTTCTGGTCCAGGAGCATGCCTGGTCTAGGAGCTTGCCTGATCGAGGAGCTTGCCTTGTCCACGAGCTTGCGTGGTTTAGAAGCTTGCCTGGTCAACGATCTTGCCTGTTCCAGGAGCGTGTCTAGTCCAGGAGCTTGCCTCGTCCTAGAGCATGCGTGGTCCAGGAGCTTGCCTGGTCCAGGAGCTTGCCTGTTCCATGAGCTTGCCCGGTCTAGGAGCTTGCCTGGTCCAGGAGCGTGCCAGGTCCACGAGTTTGCCTGGTCCAGGAGCTTGCTTGGTCTAGGAGCTTGCTTGGTCCAGGAGCTTGCCTGGTCCAGGAGCTTGCCTGGTCTAGGAGCGTGCCTGGTCCAAGAGCTTGCGTGGTCCACGAGCTTGCCTGGTCCTGGATCTTGCCTGGTCCAGGAGCGTGCCTGGTCCATGAGCTTGCCTGGTCCAGGAGCTTGCCTGGTCTAGGATCTTGCCTGGTCCAGGAGCTTGCTTGGTCCCTGAGCTTGCCTGTTCCAGGACCGTGATTGGTCCATAAGCTTGCCTTGTCCAGGAGCTTTCTTGGTCCGTTACCTTGCCTGGTCCAGGAGCTTGCCTGGTCCAGGAGCGTGCCTGGTCCAGGAGCTTGCCTGGTCCAGGAGCTTGCCTGGTCCAGGAGCTTCCCTGGTCCAGGAGCTTGCCTAGTCAAGGAGCTTGTCTATTCTAGGAGCGAGCCTGGTCTAGGAGCTTGCCTAGTCCAGGAGCTTGCCTGGTCCAGGAGCTTGCCAGGTCCATGAGCTTGCCTGGTCCTGGCGCTTGCCTAGTCCACAAGTTTGCCTGGTCCAGGAGCTTGCCTGGTCCAGGAGCTTGCGTGGTATAGGAGCTTGCCTGGTCCAGTAGCTTGCTTGGTCCACGAGTTTGCCTAGTCCAAGAGCGTGCCTAGTCCACGAGTTTGCCTGGTTTAAGAGCTTGCCTGGTCCAAGAGCTTGCCTGGTCTAGGAGCTTGCCTGGTCCGAGAGCTTGCCTGGTCCAGGAGCGTGCCTGGTCCACGAGTTTGCCTGGTCTAGGAGCTTGTCTGGTCCACGAGCGTGCCTGGTCCACAACTTTGCCTGGTCCAGGAGCGTGCCTGGTCCATGAGCCTGCCTGGTCCAAGAGCTTGCCTAGTCCAGGTGCGTGCCTGGTCCACGAGCGTGCCTAGTCAAGAAGCTTGCCTTGTCCATGAGCTTGCCTGGTCTAGGAGCTTGCCTGGTCCAAGAGCTTGCTTGGATTGGACGCCTCCCTGGTCTAAGAGCTTGCCTGGTCAAGGAGCTTGCCTGGTCCAAAAGCTTGCGTGTTTCCAGGAGCTTGCCTAGTCTTGGAGCTTGCCTGGTCCAGGAGCGTGCCTGGTCCACGAGCTTGCCTGGTCCACGAGCTTGCCTGGTCCAAGAGCTTGCCTAGTCCACGAGCTTGCCTGGTCCAGGAGCTTGCCTGGTCCAGGAGCTTGCCTGGTCCACGAGCTTCCCTGGTCCAGTAGCTTGCCTGGTCCACGAGCTTGCCTGGTCCAAGAGCTTGCCTACTCCAAGAGCGTGTGTGGTCTAGGAGCTTGCCTGGTTTAGGAGCGTGCCTGTTCCATGAGCTTGCCTGGTCCAGGAGCTTTCCTGGTCCAGAAGCTTGCCTCTAGGAGCTTGCTTGGTCCAGGAACTTGCCTTGTCCAGGAGCTATCTTGGTCCGTTACCTTGCCTGGTCCTAGAGCTTGCCTGGTCCAGGAGCTTGCCTGGTCCAGGAGCTTGCCTGGTCCTGGAGCTTGCCTGGTCCAGGAACTTGTCTGTTCTAGGAGCGAGCCTGGTCCTGGAGCTAGCCTTGTCCAGGAGCTTGCCTGGTCCAAGAGCTTGCCTGGTCTAGGAGCTTGCGAAGTCCAGGAGCTTGCCTCGTCCATGAGCTTCCCTGGTCCACGAGCGTGCCTGGTCCACGAGTTTGCCTAGTCCACGAGCTTGCCAGGTCCAGGAGCTTGCCTGGTCCAGGAGCGTGCTTGGTCCACGAGCCTGCCTTGTCCAAGAGCTTGCCTAGTCCAGGAGTCGTGCCTGGTCCACGAGCGTGCCTGGTCCAGGAGCTTGCGAGGTCCAGGAGATTGCCTGGTCCAGGAGCTTGCCTGGTCTAGGAGCTTGCCTGGTCCAAGAGCTTGCTTGGACTAGACGCCTGCCTGGTCTAAGAGCTTGCCTTGTCCATGAGCGTGCCTGGTCCAAAAGCTTGCGTGTTCCAGGAGCTTGCGTGTTCCGAGGAGCTTGCTTGGTCCAGGAGCGTGCCTGGTCCATGAGCTTGCCTGGTCCACGAGCTTGTCTGGTCTAGGAGCTTGCCTGGTCCTAGGAGTTTGCCTGGTCCACGAGCTTGCCTGGTCCACAAGCTTGCCAGGTCCAGGAGCTTGCCTAGGTCCAAGAGCTTGCTTGGTCCAAGAGCTTGCGTGGTCCAGGAGCTTGCCTGGTCTAGAAGCTTGCCTCCTTTAAGAGCGTGCGTGGTGCATGAGCTTGCCTGGTCCAGGAGCTCGCCTGGTCTAGAACCTTGCTAGGTCTCGGAGCGTGCGTGGTCACGGAGCTTGCCTGGTCCAGGAACTTGCGTGGTCCAGGAGCTTGCGTGGTCCAGGAGCGTGCCTGGTCCACAAGCTTGCCTGGTCAAGGAGCTTGCCTGGTCCAGGAGCTTGCCTGGTCAACGAGCTTGCCTGTTCTAGGAGCCTGTATGGTCCAGGAGCTTGCCTTGTCGAGGAGCTTTCTTGGTCCGTTAGCTTGCGTGGTCTAGGAGTTTGCCTAGTCCAGGAGCTTTCCTGGTCCAAGAGCTTGCCTGGTCTAGGAGCTTGCCTGGTCCAGGAGCTTGAATTTTCCATGAGCTTGCCTAGTCTAGGAGCTTGCCTGGTCCAAGAGCTTGCCTGGTCCAGGAGCGTGCCTGGTCCAAGAGCGTGCCTGGTCCAGAAGTTTGCCTGGTCCACGAGCTTGTCAGGTCCAAGAGCTTGCGTGGTCCAGGAGCTTGCATGGTCAAGGAGCTTGCCTCGTCCGGAATCGTGCCTGGTCCACAAGGGTGCCTGGTCCAGGAGCTTGCCTGGTCCATGAGCGTGCCTGGTCCACGAGCCTGCCTGGTCTAAGAGCATGCTTGGTCCAGGAGCATGCCTGGTCCAGGAGCCTGCCTGATCCAGAAGCTTGCTTGGTCCAGGAGCTTGCTTGGTCCAGGAGCTTGCCTCGTCCAGGAGCGTGCCTGGTCCAGGAGCTTGCCTGGTCCAGGATCTTGCTTGGTCCGGAAGCATGCCTGGACCAAGAGCTTGCCTAGGTCCAGGAGCATGCCTGGTCCAACAGCTTGCGTGGTCCAGGAGCTTGCCTTGTTCAGGAGCTTGCCTGGTCTAAGAGCTTGCCTGGTCCAGGAGCTTGCCTGGTCCAGGAGCTTGCCTGGTCCATGAGCTTGCCTGGTCTAGGAGCTTGCATGGTCCAGAAGCTTGCCTGGTCCAGGAGCTTGCCTGGTCTAGGAGCTTGCCTGGTCCAGGAGCTTCCCTGGTCTAGGAGCTTGCTTGGTCCAGAAGCCTGCCCGGTCAAAGAGCTTGCCTGGTCCACGAGCATGTTTGGTCCAAGAGCTTGCATGGTCCAAGAGCTTGCCTGGTCCAAGAGGTTGCCTGGTCCAAGAGCTTGCCTGGTCCAAGAGCTTGCCTGGTCCAAGAGCTTGCTTGGTCCAAGAGCTAGCTTGTTCCAGGAGCTTGCCTGGACCAGGAAGCTTGCCTGGTCCATGAGCTTGCCTGGTCCACGAGCGTGCCTGGTCCAGGAGCTTGCCTGGTCTAGGAGCTTGCCTGGTCCACGAGCTTGCCTGGTCCAAGACCTTGCCTGGTCCAGGAGCTTGCCTGGACCAGCAGCTAGCTGGTCCAGGAGCTTGCCTGGTCTAGGAGCTTGCTTGGTCCAGAAGCGTTCCTGGTCCAAGAGCTTGCCTGGTCTAGGAGCGTGCCTGGTCCAAGAGCTTGTGTGGTCTAGGAGCTTGCCTTGTCCAGGAGCTTGCCTGGTCCAGGAGCGTGCCAGGTCCAGAAGCGTGCCTGGTCCAGGAGCCTGCCTGGTCAAGGAGCTTGCCTGGTCCAGGAGCTTGCTTGGTCCAAGAGCGTGTTTGGTCCACGATACTGCCTGGTCGAAGAGCGTGCCAGGTCCAGGAACGAGCCTGGTCCACGAGCATGCTTGGTCCAGGAGCTTGCCTGGTCCAGAAGCTTGCCTGGTCCAGGAGCTTGCCTGGTCCATGAGCTTGCCTCGTCCAGGAGCTTGCTTGGTCCAGAAGCCTGCCTGGCCTAAGAGCTTGCCTAGGAGCTTGCTTGGTCCAAGAACTTGCGTGGTCGAGGAGCTTGCCTGGTTCACGAGCCTGCCTGGTCCAAGAGCTTGCCTGGTCCACGAGCGTGCCTGGTCTACGAGCGTGCCTGATCCAGGAGCTTGCCTGGTCCAGGAGCTTGCTTGGTCTAGAAGCTTGCCTGGTCCAGGAGCTTGCCTAGTCTAGGAGCTTGCCTGGTCTACTGAGCTTGCTTGGTCCAGGAGCGTGCATGGTCCACGAGCGTGCCTGGTTACGGAGCTTGCCTGGTCCAGGAGCTTGCCTAGTCCAGGAGCTTGCCTGGTCTAGGAGCATGCCTGGTTCACGAGCCTGCCTGGTCCAAGAGCGTGCCTGGTCCACGAGCGTGCCTGATCCAGGAGCTTTCTTGTTCTAGGAGCTTGCTTGGTCTAGAAGCTTGCCTAGTTTAGGAGCTTACCTGGTCCAAGAGCATGCCTGGTCCACCAGCTTGCCTGGTTCAGGAGCGTACCTGGTCCACGAGCTTGCCTGGTCCAGGAGCGTGCCTGGTCGAGGAGCTTGCCTGGTCCAGACGCTTGCCTGATCATAACAGCTTGCCTGGTCCAGGAGCGTGCCTGGTCCAGGAGCTTGCCTGACCCACGAGCTTGCCTGGTCCAGGAGCTTGCCTGGTCTAGGATCTTGCCTGGTCCAGGAGCATGCCTGGTGCACGAGCTTGCCTGGTCCAAGAGCTTGCCTCGTCCAGGAGCTTGCCTGGTCCAGGATCTTGCCTGGTCTAGGAGCTTGCCTGGTCCAGGAGCTTCCCTGGTCCAGGAGCTTGCCTATTCCAGGAGCTTGCCTGGTCCAGGAGCCTGCCTTGTCCTGGAGCTTGCCTGGTCCAGGAGCTTGCCAGGTCCAGGAGCGTGCTTGGTCCACAAGCTTGCCTGGTCAAGGAGCTTGCCTGGTCCAGGAGCTTGCCTGGTCCAACATCTTGCCTGGTCCAAGTGCTTGCTTGGTCCAGAAGCGTGCCTGGTCCAAGAGCTTGCCTGGTCCAGGAGCTTGCCTGGTCCAGGAGCTTGCCAGGTCCAGGAGCGTGCCTGGTTCACGAGTTTGCCCGGTCCAGGAGCTTGCCTGGTCTAGGAGCTTGCCTGGTCTAGGATCTTGCCTGGTCCAGGAGCTTGCCTGGTCCAGGAGCGTGCGTGGTCCACGTGTTTGCGTGGTTCAGGAGCTTGCGTGGTCCACGAGTTTGCCTGGTCCAAGAGCTTGCCTGGTCCAAGAGCTTGCCTAGTCTAGGAGCTTGCCTGGTCCAGGAGCTTGCCTGGTCCACGAGCTTGCCTGGTCCACGAGTTTGCCAGGTCCAGGAGCTTGCTTGGTCGAGGAGCTTGTGTGGTCCAGGAGCTTGCCTGGTCTAGGAGCCTGCCTGGTCCAGGAGCTTGCCTGGTCAAAGAGCTTGCTTGGTCAAGGAGCATGAATGGTCCAAGAGCTTGCCCGCTCCAGGAGCTTGCCTGGTCCAGGAGCTTGCTTGGTCCAGGAGCGTGCCTGGTCCAGGAGCTTGCCTGGTCCAGGAGCTTGCCTGGTCTAGGATCTTTCCTGGTCTAGGAGCTTGCCTGGTCCTGGAGCGTGCTTGGTCCACGAGTTTGCGTGGTTCAGGAGCTTGCCTGGTCCAAGAGCTTTCCTGGTCCAACAACTTTCCTGGTCCAAGAGCTTGCTTGGTCCAGGAGCGTGCCTGGTCGAAGAGCTTGCCTGGTCCAGGAGCTTGCTTGGTCCACGAGCGTGCCTGGTCCACGAGTTTGCCCGGTCCAAGAGCTTGCCTGGTCTAGGATCTTGCCTGGTCCAGGAGCTTGCCTGGTCCAGGAGTGTGCCTGGTCCACGTGTTTGCGTGGTTCAAGAGCTTGCCTGGTCCACGAGTTTGCCTGGTCCAAGAGCTTGCCTGGTCCAGGAGCTTGTCTGGTCTAGGAGCTTGCCTGGTCCAGGAGCTTGCCTGGTCAAGGAGCTTGCCTGGTCCAGGAGATTTGCGTGGTCCATGGAGCTTGCTTGGTCCAGGAGCTTGCGTGGTCCAGGAGCTTGCGTGGTCTAGGAGCATGCCTGGTCCAGGAGCTTGCCTGGTCTAACAGCTTGCCTGGTCCAAGAGCTTGCTTGGTCCAGGAGCGTGAATGGTCCAAGAGCTTGCCCGGTCCAAGACCTTGCCTGGTCCAGGAGCGTGCCTGGTCCAGGAGCGTGCCTGGTCCAGGAGCTTGCCTGGTCTAACAGCTTGCCTGGTCCAGGAGCGTGCCTGGTCCAGGAGCTTGCCTGATCCAGGAGCTTGCCTGGTCCAGGAGCTTGCCTGGTCTAGGATCTTGCCGGTCCAGGAGCATGCCTGGTCCACGAGCTTGCCTGGTCCAAGAGGTTGCCTGGTCCAGGAGCGTGCCTGGTCCAGGAGTGTGCCTGGTCCAGGAGCGTGCCTGGTCCAGGAGCTTGCCTGGTCTAACAGCTTGCCTGGTCCAGGAGCGGGCCTGGTCCTGGAGCTTGCGTGATCCAGGAGCTTGCCTAGTCCAGGAGCTTGCCTGGTCTAGGATCTTGCCTGGTCCAGGAGCATGCCTGGTCCACGAGCTTGCCTGGTCCAAGAGCTTGCCTGGTCCAGGAGCTTGCCTGGTCCAGGATCTTGCCTGGTCCAGGAGCTTGCCTGGTCCGGGAGCTTTCCTGGTCCAGGAGCTTGCCTGGTCCAGGAGCTTGCCTGGTCTAGGAGCTTGCCTACTCAAGGAGCTTGCCTGGTCCAGGAGCCTGCCAGGTCCATGAGTTTGCCTAGTCCAGAAGCTTGCCTGGTCCAAGAGGTTGCCTGGTCTAGGAGCTTGCATGGTCGAGGAGCGTGTCCGGTCCAGGAGCTTGCCTCGTCCAGGAGCTTGCCTGGTCCAGGAGCTTGCCTGGTCCAAGTGCTTGGCTGGTCCAAGAGCTTGCGTGGTCCAGGAGGTTGCCTGGTCCAGGGGCTTGCCTGGTCTAGGAGCTTGCCTAGTGAAGGAGCTTGCCTGGTCCACGAGTGTGCCTGGTCCACGAGTTTGCCTGGTCCAAAAGTATGCCTAGTCCTGGAGCTTGCCTGGTCTAGGAGCTTGCATGGTCCTAGGAGCGTGCCTGGTCCAAGAGCTTGCCTGGTCGAAGAGCTTGCCTGGTCCAAAAGCTTGCGTGGTCTTGGAGCTTGCCTGGTCCAGGAGCTTGCCTGGTCTAGGAGCTTGCCTAGTCCAGGAGCTTGCCTGGTCCAGGAGCCTGCCTGGTTCACGATTTTGCCTAATCCAGAAGCTTGCCTGGTCCAGGAGCTTGCTTGGTCCAAGAGCTTGCCTGGTCTAGCAGCTTTCGTGGTCACGGAGCTTGCCTGGTGCAGGAGCTTGCCTGGTCCAGGAGCTTGCCTGGTCTACGAGCTTGCTTGGTCCCAGAGCTTGCCTCGTCCAGGAGCTTGCCTGGTCCAGGAGCTTGCCTGGTCCAAGAGCTTGCCCGGTCGAGGAGCTTGCTTGGTCCAGGAGCTTGCCTAGTCCAAGAGCTTGCCTGGTCCAGGAGCTTGCCTGGTCCAGGAGCTTGCCTGGTCCAAGAGTGTGCGTGGTCCACGAGTTTGCTTGGTCCAGAAGCTTGCCTGGTCCAGGAGCTTGCCTGGTCCAGGAGCTTGCCTGGTCCAGGAGCTCGCCTGGTCCAGGAGCTTGCCTGGTCCAGGAGGTTGCCTGGTCCAGAAGCCTGCCTGGTCCAAGAGCTTGCGTGTTCCACGAGCATGCCTGGTCCAAGAGCTTGCGTGGTCCAGGAGCTTGCGTGGTCCAAGAGCTTCCGTGGTCCAAGCTCCTGGACTAGGCAAGCTCCTAGACCAGGCAAGCTCCTAGGACCAGGCAAGCTCCTAGACCACGGAAGCTCTTGGATTAGGCAAGCTCTTGGACCAGGCAAGCTACTGGACCAGGCAAGCTCCTGGACCAAGCACGCTCTTGGACCATGCAAGCACCTAGACCAGGCAAGATTTTGGACCAGGCAAACTCGTGGACCCGGCACGCTCGTGGACCAGGCAAGCTCCTGCACTAGGCAAGCTCCTAGACCAGGCAAGCTCCTTGACCAGGCAAGCTCCTGGACCACGCAAGCTCTTGGACCAGGCAAGCTCCTCGACCAGGCAAGCTCCTGGACTAGGCAAGCTCCTGAACCAGGCAAGCTCCTGGACCGGGCACGCTCCTGGACCATGCAAGCTCCTAGAGCAGGCAAGCTCCTGGACGAGTCAAGCTTTTGCACCAGGCAAACTCGTGGAATAGGCACGCTCCTGGACCAGGCAAGCTCCTGGACTAGGCAAGCTCCTAGACCAGGCAAGCTCCTGGACCAGGCAAGCTCCTGGACAAAAGAAGCTCCAGGACCAGGCAAGCTCCTGGACCAGGCAAGATCCTGGACCAGGCAAGCTCCTGGACCAGGCAAGCTCCTGGAATAGGCAAGCTCGTGGACCATGCATGCTCCTGGACCAGGCAAGATCCTAGACCAGGCAAGCTCCTGGACCAGGCAAGCTCCTGGATCAGGCAAGCTCCTCGACCAGGCACGCTCCTGGACCAGGCAAGCTCTTAGACCAGGCAAGGTCATGGACCAGGCAAGCTCGTGGATCAGGCACGCTCCTGGACCAGGCAAGCACCTGGACCAGGAACGCTCCTGGACTAGGCACCCTCGTGGACCACGCACGCTCCTGGACCAGGCACGCTCCTGGACCATGCACGCTCCTGGACCACGTAAGCTCCTGGACCAGGCAAGCTCTTTGACCAGGCAATCTCGTGGACTAGGCAAACTTCTGGACCATGCAAACACGTGGACCAGGCAGGCTCCTGGACCAGGCAAGCTCGTGGACTAGGCAAGCTCCTATACCAGGCAAGCTCCTGGACCAGGTAAGCTCCTAGACCACGCAAGCTCTTGGACCAGGCAAGCTCTTGGACTAGGCAAGCTACTGGACCAGGCAAGCTCCTGGACCAGGCACGCTCCTGGACCATTCAAGCACCTAGACAAGGTTAGCTCCTGGACCAGGCAAGATTTTGGACCAGGCAAACTCGTTGACCAGGCAGGCTCCTGGACCAGGCAAGCTCCTGGACTAGGCAAGCTCCTGGACCACGCAAGCTCTTGGACCAGGCAAGCTCTTCGACCAGGCAATCTCGTGAATCAGGCACGCTCCTGGACCAGGCAAGCACCTGGACCAGGAACGCTCCTGGACCAGGCACGCTCGTGGACCAGGCACGCTCCTGGACCAGGCACGCTCCTGGACCACACAAGCTCTTGGACCAGGCAAGCTCTTGGACCAGGCAATCTCGTGGACCAGGCAAGCTTGTGGACTAAGCAAGCTCTTGGACCAGGCAAGCTCTTGGACCAGGCAAGCTCCTGGACTAGGCAAGCTTCTGGACCACGCAAACTCGTGGACCAGGCACACTCCTGGACCAGGCAAGCTCCTGGACCAGGCAAACTCTTGGACCAGACAAGCTCCTAGACCAGGCAAGCTTCTTGACCAGGCAAACTCGTGGACCAGGCACGCTCCTGGACCAGGCAAGCTCCTAGACTAGGCAAGCTTCTTGACCAGGCAAACTCGTGGACCAGGCACGCTCCTGGACCAGACAAGCTCCTAGACCACGCAAGCTCTTGGACCAGGCAAGCTCTTAGACCAGGCAAGCTAGTGGACTAGGCAAGCTCGTGGACGAGGCAAGCTCCTGGACCAGGCAAGCTCTTGGACTAGGCAAGCTCCTGGACCAGGCAAGCTCCTGAGCAGGCAAGCTCCTGAACCACGCAAGCTCTTGGACCAAGCACGCTCCTCGACCTGGCAAGCTCTTGGACAAGGAAGGTTTCTGGACCAAGTAAGCTCCTGGACCAGGCAAGCTCATGAACCAGGCACGCTCGTGGACCACGCAAGCTCCTTGACTAGGCAAGCTCCCGGACCAGGCAAGCTCCTGGACCAGGCAAGCTCCTAGACCAGGCAAGCTCTTGGACCAGGTAAGCTCCTGGACCAGGCAAGCTCCTGGACCAGGCAAGCTCCTGGACCAGGCAAGCTCTTGGACCAAACAAGCTCCTGGACTAGGCAAGCTTCTGGACCAGGCAAGCTCCTTGACCAGGCAAGCTCCTAGACCAGGCAAGCTCCTGGACCACGCAGGCTCGTGGTTCAGGCACGCCTCTGGACCAAGGCAAGCTCCTCGACCAGGCAAGCTCCTCGACCAGGCAAGCTCTTGGACCAGGCACGCTCGTGGACTAGGCACACTCTTGGACCAGGCAAGCTCTTGGACCAGGCAGGCTCGTGGACCAGGCACGCTCCTGGACCAGGCAAGCTCCTGGACAAGGCAAGCTCTTGGACCACGCAATGCTCCTAGACCAGGCGAGCTCCTGGACCAGGCAAACTCGTGGACCAGGCACGCTCCTGGACCAGGCAAGATCTTGGACGAGGCAAGCTCCTGTACCAGGCAAGCTCCTGGATTAGGCAAGCTACTGGACTAGGCACGCTCCTGGACCAGGCAAGCTCCTAGACCAGGCAAGGTCCTGGACCAGACAAGCTCCTGGACAAGGCACGCTCCTGGTCCAGGCAAGCTCCTGGACCAGGCTAGCTTCTGGACCACCCAAGCTCTTGGAAAGGCAAGCTCTTGGACCAAGCAAGCTCCTGACCAGGCAAGTTGTTTTACCAGGCAAGCTTGTGGACCAGGCACGCTCCTAGACCAGGCAAGCTTCTAGACCACACAAGCTCCTGGACCACGCAAGCTCCTGGACCAAGCAAGCTCCTAGACCAGGCATGCTCCTGGACCACGCAAGCTCGTGGACCAGTCAAGCTCCTGGACGAGGCAGGCCCGTGGACCAGGCACGCTCCTAGACTAAGGCAAGCCCCTGGACCTTGCAAGCTCCTGGACCCCGCAAGCTCTTCGACCAAGCACGCTCCTAGACCAGCAAGCTCTTGGACCACGCAGGCTCGTGTACCAGGCAAGCTCTTGGACAAGGCAAGCTCCTAGATGAGGCAAGCTCATGGACCAGGCAAGCTCCTGGACCAGGCACGCTCGTGCACCAGGTACCCTCCTGGACCAGGCAAGCTCGTGGACCAGGCACTTCGTGGACCAGGCAAGCTCTTAGACCAAGCAAGCTCCTGGACCACGCAAGCTCTTGGACCAGGCACGCTCCTAGACCAGGCAAGCTCTTGGACCAGGCACACTTCTCGACCAAGCAAGCTCTTGGACCAGGCAAGCTCCTGGACCACGCAAGCTCTTGGACCAGGCACGCTCCTCTACCAGGCAAGCTCTTGGACCAGGCACGCTCGTAAACCAGGCACGCTCCTGGTCCAGGCAAGCTCCTGGACCAGGCAAGCTCCTGGACCAGGCAAGCTCCTGGACCAGGCAAGCTCCTGGACCAGGCAAGCTCCTGGACCAGGCACGCTCCTCTACCATGCAAGCTCCTGGACCAGGCATACTCCTGGACGAGGCAAGCTCCTGGACGAGGCAAGCTCCTGGACCAGGCAAGCTCCTGGACCAGGCAAGCTCCTGGACCAGGCAAGCTCCTGGACCAGGCACGCTCTTGGACCAGGCAAGCTCTTGGACCTGGCAGGCTCGGGGACCAGGCACGCTCCTGGACGAGGCAAGCTCCTAGACCAGGCAAGCTCCTGGACCAGGCAAGCTCTTAGACCAGGCATGCTCCTCGACCAGGCAAGCTCCTAGACTAGGCAAGCTTCTGGACCAGGCAAGCTCCTAGACCACGCAAGCTTGTGGACCAGGCACATTCCTGGACGAGGCAAGATCGTAGACGAGGCAAGCTCCACGACCAGGCGAGCTCCTGGATCAGGCAAGCTCCTGGACCAGGCACACTCCTAGACCAGGCAAGCTCCTAGACCAGGCAAGGTCTTGGACCTTGCAAGCTCCTGGACCAGGCAAGCTCGTGGACAAGGCAGGCTTTTGGCCCAGGCAAGCTCCTGGACCACGCAAGCTCTTGGACCAGGCAAGCTCTTGGACCAGGCAAGCTCTTGGACCAGGCAAGCTCCTGGACCTCGCACGCACGTGGACCAGGCACGCTCCTGGACTTGGCAAGCTCCAGGACCACGCAAGCTCTTGGACCAGGCACGCTCCTTGACCAGGCAAGCTCTTGGACCAGGCAGGCTCGTGGATCAGGCAAGCTCCTGGACCACGCAAGCTCCTGGACCAGGCACGCTCGTGGACCAGGCACGCTCCTGGACCAAGCACGCTCCTGGACCAGGCAAGCTCGTGGACTAGGCACGCTCCTGGACCATGTATGCTCGTGGACCACGCACGCTCCTGGACCACGCAAGCTCTTGGACCAGGCACGCTCCTTGACCACGCAAGCTTTAGGACCAGGCATGCTCCTGGACCAAGCAAGCTCCTGGACCAGGCAAGCTCTTGGACCAGGCAAGCTCATGGACCAGGCAAGCTCTTGGACCAGGCACGCTCGTGGACTAGGCACACTCTTGGACCAGGCAAGCTCTTGGACCAGGCAGGCTCGTGGACCAGGCACGCTCCTGGACCAGGCAAGCTCCTGGACCAGGCAAGCTCCTGGACCAGGCAAGCTCCTGGACCAGGCACGCTCGTGGACCAGGCACGCTCCCGGACCAGGCAAGCTCCTGGACCACACAAGCTCTTGGACTAAGCAGGCTCTTGGACCAGGCAAGCTTGTGGACCAAGCAAGCTCCAGAACCAGGCAAGCTCGTGGACCAGGCAAGCTCCTGGACCAGGCAAGCTCTTGGACTAGGCAAGCTCCTGGACCAGGAAAGCTCTTGGACCAGGCAAGCTCCTGGACCAGGCACGCTCCTGGACCAGGCACGCTCCTGGACCAGGCAAGCTATTGGATCAGGCAGGCTCGTGGAAGAGGCAAGCTCTTGGACCAGGCAAGCTCCTGGATCAGGCAAGCTCCTAAACCACGCAAGCTCCTGGACCAGGCACGCTCGTGGACCAAGCACGCTCCTGGACCAGATAAGCTCCTGGACCAGGCAAGCTCCTGGACCACGCAAGCTCTTGGACTAGGCAGGCCTCTGGACCAAGCAAGCTCCTGGACCAGGCAAGCTCCTGGACCAGGCAAGCTTGTGGACCAGGCAAGCTCCTGGACCACGCAAGCTCCTAGACCAAGAAATCTCCTGGACCAGGCAAGCTCCCCGACCAGGCAAGCTCCTGGACGAGGCAAGCTCCTGGACCAGACAAGTGTTATAGTCACAATAGGCTCCAATGTGCCTAAAACGAAAGATAGAGTGCACATGTCGGATTTCTGCACAGCGGCTTCAAACGTTCATATCGTTCATGGTAACAGCTTAAAATGACTTGATTCAACTTGGATCTGGAGCGTCTTATTGTCGTCTACAATAGGCAATTTAGATCGCACGATTTAACCAAGTATTGACGACACAGCGCTGGTTTGAACGAACGGCACTATGGCAGCCACAATAGTCTTAGAACACAAGATAGGAAGAAGTTAGGAAGAGTTACGTGTTGGGAATGACTCCCAGCTCCTACAAACCCCAAGAGCCGAGGTCCAGTGATGTGGAACAGTGCCACACTGTCCGCAACCACGAAGGGTCTCGAAACTACCCTTCACTAGGGCCTACACCAAGTGAAATGTTACACTACACAAAGTAATGTAACTATATTCAATATCTTGAGGTGCACCCTTTTGGCGAGCTTCGAAATCACTCGAGGCCTGACACAAAGGCTCGGGCTCTTCATCACAAACTCATCCTTGGGTTCTTGATGGGTCTTCTTCATACACCTGCGACACGCCGAACGTTCGACACAGGACAAAATAGAAACCGCGCGCGAGACACAAACGACCGCGTAACACGCGTCTAGCGATATCTCGCTATTGACTCGACACACACACTCGACATCATGACTCAACATTCACACACAATTATCCCATGCCCTCATACCATTCCATACACATACACATGCACGCACACGGACAACAAGCCGAGTGCAAACCATAGGGTTGCACCAACAGCAAGCTCGTGGACCAGGCATGCTCCTGGACCAGGCAAGCTCCTGGACCAAGCAAGCTCCTTGACTACGCAAGCTCTTGGACCAAGCACGCTCCTGGACCAGGCAAGCTCTTGAACCAGGCAAGCTCTTGGATCAGGCAAGCTCCTGGACCAGACAAGCTCCTTGATCACACAAGCTCCTGGACCACGCAAGCTCTTGGACCACGCACGCTCCTGGACCAGGCAAGCTCTTGGACCGGGCAAGAATCTGGACCAAGCAAGCTTTTGGACCAGGCAAGCTCTTGAACCAGGCAAGCTCCTGGACAACGCAAGCTCCGGGACCAGTCACGCTTGTGGACCATGCACGCTCTTGGACCTGACAAGCTCTTTGACCAGGCAGGCTCGTGGACCAGGCAAGCTCCTGGACAAGGCAAGCTTCTGGACCAGGCAAGCTCCTAGACGACGCAAGCTCCTGGACAAGGCAAGCTCCTTGACGAGGCACGCTCCTGGACAAGGCCCGCTCCTGGACCAGGCAAGCTCTTGGATCAGGCAGGCTCGTGGACCAAGCAAGCTCTTGGACCAGGCAAGCTCCTGGATCAGGCAAGCTCCTAGACCACGCAAGCTCCTGGACCAGGCACGCTTGTGGACCAAGCACGCTCTTGGATGAGGCAAGCTCCTGGACCAGGCAAGCTCCTGGACCACGCAAGCTCTTGGACCAGGCAGGCCTCTGGACCAAGCAAGCTCCTGGACCAGGCAAGCTCCTTGACCAGGCAAGCTCCTGGACGAGGCAAGCTCCTGGACCAGGCAAGCTCCTGGACCAAGAAAGCTCTTGGACCAGGCAAGCTCCTCAACCAGGCAAGCTCCTGGACCACGCAAGCTCCATGACCAGGCAAGCTCGTGGACCAGGCATGCTCCTGGAATAGGCAAGCTCCTAGACCAAGCAAGCTCCTAGATTACGCAAGCTCTTGGACCAAGCACGCTCCTGGACCAGGCAAGCTCTTGGACCAGGCAAGCTCTTGGACCAGGCAAGCTCCTGGACCAGACAAGCTCTTGGACCAGGCAAGCTCCTGGACCACGCAAGCTCCTGGACCACGCAAGCTCTTGGACCAGGCACACTCCTGGACCAGGCAAGATCTTGAACCGGGCAGGCTTCTGGACCAAGCAAGCTTTTGGACCAGGCAAGCTCCTAGACCAGGCAAGCTCCTGGATCACGCAAGCTCCTAGACCAGGCACGCTCGTGGACCATGCACGCTCTTGGACCAGGCAAGCTCTTGGACCAGGCAGGCTCGTGGACCAGGCAAGCTCCTGAACAAGGCATGCTTCTGGACCAGGCAAGCTCCTGGACGACGAAAGCTCGTGGACCAGGCAAGCTCCTGGACCAGGCTCGCTCTTGGACCAGGCACACTCCTGCTCCACGCACACTCTTGGACCAGGCAAGCTCGTGGATCAGGCACGCTCCTGGACCAGGCAAGCTCCTAGACCAAGCAGGCTCCCGGAGCATGCAAGCTCCTGGACGAGGCAAGCTAACAGACCAAGAAAGCTCCTACACAAGGCAAGCTCCTGGACCAGGCACGCTCGTGGAACAGGCAAGCTCCTGGACCAGGCAAGCTCCTGGACCAGGATAGCTTCTGGACCAGGCAAGCTCCTAGACAAGTCACGCTCCTGGACCATGAAAGCTCCTAGACCAGGCAAGCTCCTGGACTGGGCAAGCTTCTGGACCAGGCAAGCTCCTGGACCAGGCAAGCTCCTAGACCAGGCAAGCTCCTGGACCAGGCAAGCTCCTGGATCAGGCAAGCTCTTGGACCAGGCCAGCTCCTAGATCAGGCAAGCTCCTGGACCTGGCAAGCTCCTAGACCAGGCAAGCTCCTGGACCACGCAAGCTCTTGGACAAGGCAAGCTCTTGGACCGGGCAAGCTCCTGGACCAGGCAAGCTCCTGGACAAGGCAAGCTCCAGGACCAGGCAAGCTCTTGGACCAGGCAAGCTCCTGGACAAGGCAAGCTCCTGGACCACGCAAGCTCTTGGATCAAGCAAGCTCCTGGACCAGGCAAGCTCTTGGACCATGCAAGCTCTTGGACCAGGCAAGCTCTAGGACCAGGAACACTCCTGGACCAGGCACTCTCGTGGACCAGGCAAGCTCGTGGACCAGGCAAGCTCCTTCACCAGGCAAGCTCGTGGACTAGGCAAGCTTCTGGACCAGGCAAGCTCCTCGACCAGGCACGCTCCTGGACCATGCAAGCTCCACGACAAGGCAAGCTCATGGACCAGGCAAGCTCCTGGACGAGGCAAGCTCTTGGACCACTCGAGCTCCTAGACCACGCAAGATCCTGGACCAGGCAAGCTCCTGCACTAGGCAAGCTCCTGGACCAAGCACGCTCTTGGACCAGGTACGCTCCTAGACCAGGCAAGCTCGTTGACCAAGCAAGCTCCTGAACCAGACAAGCTCTTGGACAAGGCAAGCTCTTCGACCAGGCAAGCTCTTGGACCAGGCAAGCTCTTTGACAAGGCAAGCTCCTGGACCAGGCAAGCCTTGGACTAGGCAAGCTCTTGGACCAGGCAAGCTCCTAGACCAGGCAAGCTCCTAGACTTGGCAAGCTCCTAGACCAGGCAAGCTCTTGGACAAGGCAAGCTCCTAGACCAGACAAGCTCCTGGACCACGCATGCTCTTGGACCGGGCAAGCTCCTGGATATGGCAAGCTCCTGGACCAAGCAAGCTCATTGAGCAGGCAAGCTTCTGGCCCAAGTGAGCTCTTCGATCAGTCACGCTCGTGGACCAAGCAAGCTCTTGGACCAGGCTAGCTCCTAGAACATGCAAGCTCTTGGACCAGGCAAGCTCTTGAACCAGGCAAGCTCTTGAACCAAGAATGCTCCTGGACCAGGAAAGATCGTGGATCAAGCAAGCTCCTCAACCTGGCAAGCTTATGGACCAGGCACGCTCCTAGAATAGGCAAGCTCGTGGACGAGGCAAGCTCGTGGACCAGGCAAGCTCTTGGACCACGCAAGCTCCTCGACCAGGCAAGCTCCTGGACCAGGATAGCTCCTGGACCAGGCAAGCTCCTGGACCAGGCACGCTCCTGGACCATGCAAGCTCCTAGACCAGGCAAGCTCCTACACCAGGCAAGCTTCTGGACCAGGCAAACTCGTGGACCAGGCACGCTCCTGGACCAGGCAAGCTCCTGGACCAGGCAAGCTCCTAGACCAAGCAAGCTCCTGGACTAGGCAGGCTCCCGGACCACGCAAGCTCTTGGACCAGACAAGCTCTTGGACCAGGCAAGCTCCTAGACCAGGCAAGCTCCTGGACCACGCAAGCTCCTGGACCACGCAAGCTCCTGGACCACGCAAGCTCTCGGACCAGGCACGCTCCTGGACCACGCAAGCTCTTGGACCAGGCACGCTTCTGGGCCAAGCAACCTCTAGGACCAGGCAAGCTCCTGGACCAGTCTAGCTCCTGGACCAGGCAAGCTCCTGGACCACGCACGCTCATGGACCCGACAAGCTCCTGGACCAGGCAAGCTCCTGGACCAGGCAAGCTCCTCGACCAGGCAAGCTCCTGGACCAGGCAAGCTCCTGGACCAGGCAAGCTCCTTGGCAAGGCACGCTCATGGACCAGGCAAGCTCCTAGACCAGGCAAGCTCTTGGTCTAGGCACGCTACTAGACCAGGCAAGCTCTTGGACCAGGCAGGCTTCCGGACCAAGCAAGCTCCTAGACCAGGCACACTCCTGGACCACGCACGCTCCTGGACAAGGCAAGCTCTTAGACCAGGCACGCTCATGGACCAGGCACGCTCCAGGACCACGAAATCTCTAGGACGAGGCAGGCTCCTGGACCAGGCAAGCTCGTGGACCAGGCAAGCTCCAAGACCAGGCAAGCTCCTGGACCAGGCACGCTCCTGGACCAGGCAAGCTCCTGGACTAGGCAAGCTAACGGACCAAGAAATCTCCTGAACAAGGCAAGCTCCTGGACCACGCACGCTCCTGGAACAGGCAAGCTCCTTGACGAGGCAAGCTCCTGGACCAGGCAAGCTCCTGGACCAGGATAGCTCCTAGACCAGGCAAGCTCCTGGACCAGGCACGCTCTGTGACCATGCAAGCTACTAGACCAGGCAAGCTTCTGGACCAGGCAAACTCGTGGACCAGGCACGCTCCTGGACCAGGCAAGCTCCTTGACCAGGCAAGCTCCTAGACCAGGCAAGCTCCTGGACCAGGCAAGCTCCCGGACCACGCAAGCTCTTGGACCAGGCAAGCTCTTGGACCAAGCAAGCTCTTGGACGAGGCAAGCTCCTGGACCAGGCAAGCTCCTGGACCAGGCACGCTCTGGACAAGGCAAGCTCCTGGACCAGGCACGCTGATGGACCAGGCAAGCTCCTAGACCAGGCAAGCTCTTGGACTAGGCACGCTCCTAGACCAGGCAAGCTCTTGGACTAGGCAGGCTTCTGGACCAAGCAAGCTCCTGGACCAGGCACACTCAAGGACCAGGCACGTTCCTAGACAAGGCAAGCTCCTAGACTAGGCAAGCTCGTGGACCAAGCAAGCTCCTTGATCAAGCAAGCTCGTGGACGAGGCACGCTCCTTTACCAGGCAAGCTCCCGGACCAGGCTCGCTCGTGGACCAGGCACGCTCTTGGACCAGGCTAGCTTCTGGACCAGGAATACTCTTGGACCTGGCAAGATCCTCGATCAGGCAAGCTCCTGGAACATGCAAGCCCCTCGACCAGGCAAGCTCCTAGACCAGGCAAGCTCTGGGACCAGGAAAGCTCCTGGACCAGGCAAGCTCTTGGACCAGGCAAGCTCTTGAATCAGGCAAGCTAACGAACCAAGAAAGCTCCTAGACCACGCAAGCTCCTGGACCAGGCAAGCTCCTGGACCAGGATAGCTCCTGGACCAGGCAAGCTCCTAGACTAGGCACGCTCTTGGACCATGCAAGCTCCTAGACCAGGCAAGCTCTTGCACCAGGCAAGCTTCTGGACCAGGCAAACTCGTGGACCACGCACGCTCCTTGACCAGGCAAGCTCCTGGACTAGGATAGCTCCTAGACCAGGCAAGCTCCTGGACAAGGCAAGCTCGTGGACCACGCAAGCTCTTGGACCACGCAAGCTCTTGGACCAGGCAAGCTCGTGGACCAGGCAAGCTCCTGGACAAGGCAAGCCCCTAGACCAAGCAAGCTCCTGGACCAGACACGCTTATGGACCAGGCCAGCTCCTACACCAAGCAAGCTCTTGGACTAGGCACGCTTCTAGAGCTTCCCAGGTCGAGGAGCGTGCCTGGTCGAAGAGCTTGCCTGGTCGAGGAGCGTGCCTGGTCCAAGAGCTTGCCTGGTCCAGGAGCTTCCCTGGTCCAGGAGCTTGCCTGGTCTACGATCTAGCCTGGTCCAGGAGCTTGCCTGGTCGAGGAGCTTGCTTGGTCGAGGAGCTTGCCTAGTCTAGTAGCGTGCGTGGTCCAGGAGCATGCCTGGTCCAAGAGCTTGTCTGGTCGAGGAGCGTGCCTGGTCTAAAAGCTTGCCTGGTCCAGGAGCTTGCCTGGTCCAGGAGCTTGCCTAGTCTAGGATATTGCCTGGTCCAGGAGCTTGCCTGGTCGAGGAGCTTGCCTGGTCCAGGAGCTTGCCTAGTCTAGCAGCGTGCCTTGTCCACGAGCATGCCTGGTCCAAGAGCTTGTCTGGTCCAGGAGCTTGCCTGGTCCAGGAGCGTGCCTGGTCCACGAGTTTGCCTGGTCCAAGAGCTTGCCTGGTCTAGGAGCTTGCCTGGTTTAGGAGCTTGCCTGGTCGAGGAGCTTGCCTGGTCCATGAGCTTGCCTGGTCTAGGAGCATGCCTGATCCAAGAGCTTGCGTGGTCCAGGAGCTTGCCTGGTCCAAGAGCTTTCCTGGTCCAGGAGCGTGCCTGGTCCATGAGCTTGCCTGGTCCAGAAGCTTGCTTGGTCCAAGAGCTTGCCTGGTCCAGGAGCTTTTTTGGTCCAGGAGCTTGCCTGTTCCAGGAGCGTGACTGGTCGAGGAGCTTACCTGGTCCAGGAGCGTGCCTCGTCCAGGAGCTTGCCTGGTCCATGAGCTTGCTTGGTCTAGGAGCTTGTCTGTTCTAGGAGCGAGCCTGGTCCCGCAGCTTGCGTTGTCCAGGAGCTTGCCTGGTCCAAGAGCTTGCCTGGTCCATGAGCGTGCCTAGTCCCCGAGGTTGGCTGGTTTAAGAACTTGCCTCGTCCACGAGCTTGCCTGGTGTAGGAGCTTGCCTGGTCCACGACTTTGCCTGGTCCAAGAGCTTGACTGGTCCATGAGCGTGCCTGGTCCACGAGTTTGCCTGGTCCAGGAGCTTGCCTGGACCAGGAGCGTGCCTCGTCCACGAGCTTGCCTGGTCCAAGAGCTTGCCTAGTCCAAGAGCGTGCCTGGTCCACGACCGTGCCTAGTTCAGGAGCTTGCCTGGTCCAGGAGCTTGCCTGGTCCAAGAGCTTGCCTGGTCTAGGAGCTTGCCAGGTCCAGGAGCTTGCTTGGTCCAGGAGCTTGCCTGGTCTAGGAGCTTGCCTGGTCCAGGAGCTTGCCTTGTCCAGGAGCTTGCCTGGTCTAGGAGCTTGCCCGGTCCAGGAGCTTGCCTGGTCCAGGAGCTTGCCTGGTCTAGGAGATTGCCTGGTCCAGGAGCTTGCCTGCTCTAAGAGCTTGCCTGGTCCATGAGCTTGCCTGGTCCAAAAGCTTGCGTGTTCCAGGAGCTTGCCTGGTCCGAGAGCTTGCCTGGTCCACGAGCTTGCCCAGTCCAGGAGCTTGCCTGGTCCAGGAGCTTGCCAGGTCCACGAGCTTGCCTGGTCCAGGAGCTTGCCTGGTCCAGGAGCTTGCCTGGTCCAGGAGCTTGCCTGGTCCATGAGCTTGCCTGGTCCAGGAGCTTGCTTGGTCCACGAGCTTGCCTGGTCTAGGAGCTTGCATGGTCCAGGAGCTTGCCTGCTCTAAGAGCTTGCCTGGTCCATGAGCTTGCCTAGTCCAAAAGCTTGCGTGTTCCAGGAGCTTGCCTGGTCCAGGAGCTTGCCTGGTCCAGGAGCGTGCCTGGTCCACGAGCTTGCCTGGTCCAGGAGCTTGCTTGGTCCAGGAGCTTTCCTGGTCAAGGAGCTCGCCTGGTCCACGAGCTTGCCTGGTCCAGGAGCTTGCCCAATCTAGGAGCTTGCCTGGTCCAGGAGCTTGCCAGGTCCACGAGCTTGCCTGGTCCAGGAGCTTGCCTGGTCCACGAGCTTGCCTGGTCCAGGAGCTTGCCTGGTCCAAGAGCTTGCCTAGCCGAGGAGCTTGCCTGGTCCACGAGCTTGCCTAGTCCATGAGCTTGCTTGGTCCAGGAGCTTGCCTGGTCCATGAGCTTGCCTGGTCAACGAGCTTGCCTGGTCAAGGAGTTTGCCTGGTCCACGAGCTTGCCTGGTCCAGGAGCTTGCGTGGTCAAAGAGCTTGCCTGGTCCAAGAGCTTGCGTGGTTCAGGAGCTTGCTTGGTCCAGAAGCTTGCCTCGTTCAGGAGCGTGCATGATCCATGAGCTTGCCTGGTCCAGGAGCTTGCCTGGTCTAGGACCTTGCCTGGTCTAGCAGCTTGCGTGGTCACGGAGCTTGCGTGGTCCAGGAGCTTGCCTGGTCCAAGAGCTTGCGTGGTCCAGGAGCTTGCCTGGTCCAGGAGCGTGCCTAGTCCACGAGCTTGCCTGGTCAAGGAGCTTGCCTGGTCTAGGAGCTTGCTTGGTCCAACAGCTTGCCTAGTCCAAGAGCTTGCGTGATCCAGGAGCGTGCGTGGTCCAAGAGCTTGCCTGGTTCAGAAGCTTGCCTGGTCCAAGAGTTTGCTTGGTCCAGGAGTATGCCTGGTCCACGACTTTGCGTGGTCCAGAAGCTTGCCTGGTCCAGGACCTTGCCTGGTCTAGGATCTTGCCTTGTCCAGGAGCTTGCCTGGTCCAGGAGCGTGCCTGGTCCACGAGTTTGCCTGGTCCAGGAGCTTGCCTGGTCCAGGAGATTGCCTGGTCCAGGAGCTTGCCTGGTCTAGGAGTTTGCCTCGTCCAGGAGCTTGCCTGGTCCAGGGGCTTGCCTGGTCAAGGAGCCTCCCTGGTATAGGAGCTTGCTTGGTATAGGAGCTTGCCTGGTCCACGAGCGTGCCTGGTCTACGAGTTTTCCTGGTCCAGGAGCTTGCTTGCTCCAGGAGCTTGCCTGGTCTAGAAGCTTGCTTAGTTCAGGAGCGTGCATGGTCCATGAGCTTGCCTGGTCCAGGAGCTTGCCTAGTCTAGGACCTTGCCTGGTCTAGCAGCTTTCGTGGTCATGGAGCTTGCTAGGTCCAGGAGCTTGCCTGGTCTAGGAGCTTGCGTGGTCCAGGAGCTTGCGTGGTCCATGAGCTTGCCTGGTCTAGGAGCTTGCCTGGTCCAGGAGCTTGCCTGGTCCAGGAGCTTGCCCAGTCCACGAGCTTGCCTGGTCTAGGAGCTTGCCAGGTCCACGAGCTTGCCTGGTCCAGGAGCTTGCCTGGTCCAGGAGCTTGCCAGGTCCACGAGCTTGCCTGGTCCACGAGCTTGCATGGTCCAGGAGCTTGCCTGGTCCAAGAGCTTGCCTGGTCCAAGAGCTTGCTTGGTCCACGAGCTTGCCTGGTCCATGAGCTTGCCTGGTCCAGGAGCTTGCCTGGTCCAGGAGCTTGCCTGGTCCAGGAGCTTGCCTGGTCTAGGACCTTGCCTGGTCTAGCAGCTTTCGTGGTCATGGAGCTTGCCAGGTCCAGGAGCTTGCGTGGTCTAGGAGCTTGCGTGGTCCAGGAGCTTGCGTGGTCCATAAGCTTGCCTGGTCTAGGAGCTTGCCTGGTCCAGGAGCTTGCCTGGTCCAGGAGCTTGCCTGGTCTAGGAGCTTGTCTGGTCCAGGAGCTTGCCTGGTCCACGAGCTTGTCTGGTCAAGGAGCTTGCGTGGTCCACGAGCTTGCCTGGTCCAGGAGCTTGCCTGGTCCAAGAGCTTGCCTGGTCTGGGAGCTTGCCTAGTATACGAGCTTGTCTAGTCCACGAGCTTGCCTGGTCCACGAGCTTGCCTGGTCCAGGAGCTTGCCTGGTCCAAGAGCTTGCCTGGTCCAAGAGCTTGCGTGGTCCAGGAGCTTGCCTGGTCCAGAAGCTTGCCTCGTTCAGGAGTGTGCATGGTCCATGAGCTTGCCTGGTCCAGGAGCTTGCCTGGTCTAGGACCTTGCCTGGTCTAGCAGCTTGCGTGGTCACGGAGCTTGCCTGGTCCAGGAGCTTGCCTGGTCCAGGAGCTTGCGTGGTCCAGGAGCTCGCATGGTCCAGGAGCGTGCCTGGTCCACGAGCTTGCCTAGTCAAGGAGCTTGCCTGGTCCAGGAACTTGCCTGGTCCAACAGCTTGCCTGGTCCTAGAGCTTGCGTGATCCAAGAGCGTGCCTGGTCCAAGAGCTTGCCTGGTCCAGGAGCTTGCCTGGTCCAGGAGTTTCCTTTGTCCAGGAGTATGCCTGGTCCACGACTTTGCGTGGTCCAGAAGCTTGCCTGGTCCAGGACCTTGCCTGGTCTAGGATCTTGCCTGGTCCAGGAGCTTGCCTGGTCCAGGAGCGTGCCTGGTCCACGAGTTTGCCTGGTCCAGAAGCTTGCCTGGTCCAGGAGATTGCCTGGTCCAGGAGCTTGCCTGGTCTAGGAGCTTGCCTCGTCCAGGAGCTTGCCTGGTCCAGGAGCTTGCCTGGTCAAGGAGCTTGCCTGGTCTAGGAGCTTGCCTGGTATAGGAGCTTGCCTGGTCCACGAGCGTGCCTGGTCCAGGAGCGTGCTTGGTCCAAGAGCTTGCCTTGTCCAAGAGCTTGCGTGGTCCAGGAGCTTGCCTGGTCCAGAAGCTTGCTTCGTTCAGGAGCGTGCATGGTCCATGAGCTTGCCTCGTCCAGGAGCTTGCCTGGTCTAGGACCTTGCCTGGTCTAGCAGCTTTCGTGGTACAGAGCTTGCCTAGTCCAGGAGCTTGCCTGGTCCAAGAGCTTGCGTGGTCCATGAGCTTGCCTGGTCTAGGAGATTGCCTGGTCCAGGAGCTTGCCTGGTCGAGAAGCTTGCCTGGTCTAGGAGCTTGCCTGGTCCTGGAGCTTGCCTGGTCCAGGAGCTTGCCTGGTCTAGGAGCTTGCCTGGTCCAGGAGCTTGCCTTCTCTAAGAGCTTGCCTGGTCCAGGAGCTTGCCTGGTCCAAAAGCTTGCGTGTTCCAGGAGCTTGCCTGGTCCAGGAGCGTGCCTGGTCCACGAGCTTGCCTAGTCCACGAGCTTGCTTCGTCCAGAAGCTTGCCTGGTCCAGGAGCTTGCCTGGTCCAGGAGCTTGCCTGGTCCACGAGCTTGCATGGTCCAGGAGTTTGCCTGGTGCACGAGCTTGCCTGGTCCAGGAGCTTGCCTGGTCCAAGAGCTTGCCTGGTCCGGGAGCTTGCCTAGTCCAAAAGCTTGCCTGGTCCGCGAGCTTGCCTAGTCCACGAGCTTGCCTAGTCCACGAGCTTGCCTGGTCCAGGAGCTTGCCAGGTCCACGAGCTTGCCTGGTCCACGAGCTTGCCTGGTCCAAGAGCTTGCGTGGTCCAGGAGCTTGACTGGTCCAGAAGCTTGCCTCGTTCAGGAGCGTGCATGGTCCATGAGCTTGCCTGGTCCAGGAGCTTGCCTGGTCTAGGACCTTGCCTGGTCTAGCAGCTTGCGTGGTCACGGAGCTTGCCTGGTCCAGGAGCTTGCCTGGTCCAGGAGCTTGCGAGGTCCAGGAGCTCACCTGGTCCAGGAGCGTGCCTGGTCCACCTGCTTGCCTAGTCAAGGAGCCTGCCTGGTCCAGGAACTTGCCTGGTCCAACAGCTTGCCTAGTCCAAGAGCTTGCATGATCCAAGAGCGTGCCTGGTCCAAGAGCTTGCCTGGTCCAGGAGCTTGCCTGGTCCAGGAGTTTGCTTTGTCCAGAAGTATGCCTGGTCCAAGACTATGTGTGGTCCAGAAGCTTGCCTGGTCCAGGACCTTGCCTGGTCAAGGATCTTGCCTGGTCCAGGAGCTTGCCTGGTCCAGGAGCATGCCTGGTCCACGAGTTTGCGTGGTCCAGAAGCTTGCCTGGTCCAGGAGATTGCCTGGTCCAGGAGCTTGCCTGGTCTAGGAGCTTGCCTCGTCCAGGAGCTTGCCTGGTCCAGGAGCTTGCCTGGTCAAGGAGCTTGCCTGGTCTAGGAGCTTGCCTGGTATAGGAGCTTGCCTGGTCTACGAGCGTGCCTGGTCCACGAGTTTTCCTGGTCTAGGAGCTTGCTTGGTCCAGGAGCTTGCCTGGTCCAGAACTTGCCTTGTCCAGGAGCTTGCCTGGTCCACGAGCTTGCTTGGTCCAGGAGCTTGGCTGGTCCAAGAGCTTGCCTTGTCCAAGAGCTTGCGTGGTCCAGGAGCTTGCCTAGTCCACGAGCTTGCCTAGTCCAGGAGCTTGCCTGGTCCAAGAGCTTGCCTGGTCTAGGACCTTGCTTGGTCTAGCAGCTTGCGTGGTCACGGAGCGTGCTTGGTCCAGGAGCTTGCCTGGTCCAGGAGCTTGCGTGGTTCAGAAGCTTGCCTGGTCCAGGAGCGTGCCTGGTCCACAAGCTTGCCTGGTCAAGGAGCTTACCTGGTCCAGGAGCTTGCCTGGTCCAACAGCTTGCGTGGTCCAAGAGCTTGCGTGATCCAGGAGCGTGCCTGGTCAAGAGCTTGCCTGGTCCAGGAACTTGCCTGGTCCAGCAGCGTGCCTGGTCCACGAGCTTGCCTGGTCCAGGAGCTTGCTTGGTCTAGGAGCTTGCCTGGTCCAGGAGCTTGCCTGGTCCACGAGCTTGCCTAGTCCAGGAGCTTGCCCAGTCCAGGAGCTTGCCTGGTCTAGGAGCTTGCCTGGTCCACTAGCTTGCCTGGTCCACGAGCTTGCCTGGTCCAGGAGCTTGCCTGGTCCAAGAGCTTGCCTGGTCCAGGAGCTTGCCTAGTCCACGAGCTTGCTTGCTCCATGAGCTTGCCTGGTCCAGGAGCTTGCCTGGTCCACGAGCTTGCCTAGTCCACGAGCTTGCCTGGTCCAGGAGCTTGCATGGTCCACGAGCTTGCCTGGTCCAGGAGCTTGCCCAGTCCAGGAGCTTGCCTGGTCCAGGAGCTTGCGTGGTCCAAAAGCTTGCGTGTTCCAGGAGCTTGCCTGGTTCAGGAGCGTGCCTGGTCCAAGAGCTTGCCTGGTCCATGAGCGTGCATGGTCCATGAGCTTGCCTGGTTCAGGAGCTTGCCTGGTCTAGGACCTTGCCTGGTCTAGCAGCTTGCGTGGTCCACGAGCTTGCCTGGTCCACGAGCTTGCGTGGTCTAGGAGCTTGCCTGGTCCAAGAGCTTGCCTGGTCCAAGAGCTTGCGTGGTCTAGGAGCTCGCCTGGTCCAGAAGCTTGCTTCGTTCTGGAGCGTGCATGGTCCATGAGCTTGCCTAGTCCAGGAGCTTGCCTGGTCTAGGACCTTGCCTGGTCTAGCAGCTTTCGTGGTCATGGAGCTTGCCAGGTCCAGGAGCTTGCCTGGTCTAGGAGCTTGCGTGGTCCAGGAGCTTGCGTGGTCCATGAGCTTGCCTGGTCTAGGAGCTTGCCTGGTCCAGGAGCTTGCCTGGTCTAGGAGCTTGCCTCGTCCAGGAGCTTGCCTGGTCCAGGAGCTTGCCTGGTCTAGGAGCTTGCCTGGTCCAGGAGCTTGCCTGGTCCAGGAGCTTGCCTGGTCCAGGAGCTTGCGTGGTCCAAAAGCATGCGTGTTCCAGGAGCTTGCCTTGTCCAGGAGCGTGCCTGGTCCACGAGCTTGCCTGGTCCAGGAGCTTGCCTGGTCTACGAGCTTGCCTGGTCCAGGAGCTTGCCCTGTCCAGGAGCTTGCCTGGTCCAGGAGCTTGCGTGGTCCAAAAGCTTGCGTGTTCCAGGAGCTTGCCTGGTTCAGGAGCGTGCCTGGTCCACGAGCTTGCCTGGTCCAGGAGCTTGCTTGGTCTAGGAGCTTGCCTGGTCGAGGAGCTTGCCTGGTCTACGAGCTTCCCTGGTCCAGGAGCTTGCCCAGTCCAGGAGCTTGCCTGGTCTAGGAGCTTGCCTCGTCCGCGAGCTTGCCTAGTCTAGGAGCTTGCCTGGTCCACGAGCTTTACTTGTCCAGAAGCTTGCCTGGTCCAAGAGCTTGCTTGGTCCAGGAGCTTGCTTGGTCCACGAGCTTGCCTGGTCCATGAGCTTGCCTGGTCCAGAAGCTTGCCTGGTCCACGAGCTCGCCCGGTCCACGAGCTTGCATGGTCTACGAGCTTGCCTGGTCCAGGAGCTTGCCTGGTCCAAGAGCTTGCCTGGTCCAGGAGCTTGCCTGGTCCAGGAGCTTGCCTGGTCCAGGAGCTTGCCTGGTCTAGGACCTTGCCTGGTCTAGCAGCTTGCATGGTCACGGAGCTTGCCTGGTCCAAGAGCTTGCGTGGTCCAGAAGCTTGCCTGGTCTAGGAGCGAGCCTGGTCCACGAGCTTGCCTGGTCAAGGAGCTTACCTGGTCCAGGAGCTTGCCTGGTCCAACAGCTTGCGTGGTCCAAGAGCTTGCGTGATCCAAGAGCGTGCCTGGTCCAAGAGCTTGCCTGGTCCAGGAGCTTGCCTGGTCCAGGAGCGTGCCTGGTCCACGAGCTTGCCTGGTCCAGGAGCTTGCTTGGTCTAGAAGCTTGCCTGGTCCAAGAGCTTGCCTGGTCCACGAGCTTGCCTAGTCCAGGAGCTTGCCCAGTCCAGGAGCTTGCGTGGTCTAGAAGCTTGCCTAGTCCAAGAGCTTGCCTGGTCCACGAGCTTGCCTGGTCCAGGAGCTTGCCTGGTCCATGAGCTTGCCTGGTCCAGGAGCTTGCCTGGTCCAAGAGCTTGCCTGGTCCAGGAGCTTGATTGGTCCACGAGCTTGCCTAATCCACGAGCTTGCCTGGTCCAGGAGTTTGCGTGGTCCACGAGCTTGCCTGGTCCAAGAGCTTGCCTGGTTCATGAGCGTGCATGGTCCATGAGCTTGCCTGGTTCAGGAGCTTGCCTGGTCTAGGACCTTGCCTGGTCTAGTAGCTTGCGTGGTCACGGAGCTTGCCTGGTCCACGAGCTTGCCTGGTCCAGGAGCTTGCGTGGTCCAGAAGCTTGCTTGGTCCAGGAGCGTGCCTGGTCCACGAGCATGCCTGGTCAAGGAGCTTACCTGGTCCAGGAGCTTGCCTGGTCCAACAGCTTGCCTGGTCCAAGAGCTTGCGTGATCCAGGAGCGTGCATGGTCCAAGAGCTTGCCTGGTCCAGGAGCTTGCCTGGTCCAGGAGTTTGCTTGGTCCAAGAGTATGCCTGGTCCACGACTTTGCCTGGTCCAGAAGCTTGCTTGGTCCAGGACCTTGCCTGGTCTAGGATCTTGCCTGGTCCAGGAGCTTGCCTGGTCCAGGAGCGTGCCTGGTCCATGAGTTTGCCTCGTCCAGGAGCTTGCCTGGTTCAGGAGCTTGCCTGGTTAAGGAGCTTGCCTGATCTAGGAGCTTGCCTGGTCCAGGAGCGTGCCTGGTCCAAAAGCTTGCCTGGTCCAGGAGCTTTCCTGTTTCAGGAGTGTGCCTGGTCCAGGAGCTTGCCTTGTCTAGGAGCTTGCCAGTTCCTTGAGCGTGCATGGTCCACGAGTTTGCCTGGTCCAGGAGCTTGCCAAGTCCAGGAGCTTGCCTGGTCTAGGAGCTTGCCTGGTCCAGGAGCTTGCCTGGTCTAGGAGCTTGCCTGGTCCAGGAACATGGCCGGTCCACGAGCTTGCCTGGTCCAAGAGCTTCCCTGGTCCAAGAGCTTGCCTGGTTCAAGAGATTGCCTGGTCTAAGAGCTTGCCTGGTCCAGAAGCTTGCGTGGTCCAGGAGCTTTGCTGGTCCAAAAGCTTGCCTAGTCCAAGAGCTTGCCTGGTCCAGGAGTTTGCTTTGTCCAGGAGTATGCCTGGTCCAGGAGCTTGCTTGGTCCAGAAGCTTGCTTGGTCCAGGACCTTGCCTGGTCTAGGATCTTGCCTGGTTCAGGAGCTTGCCTGGTCCAGGAGCGTGCCTGGTCCACGAGTTTGCCTGGTCCAGGAGCTTGCCTGGTCTAGGAGCTTGCCTGGTCCAGGAGCTTGCCTGGTCTAGGAGCTTGCCTGGTCCAGGAACATGGCTGGTCCACGAGCTTGCCTGGTCCAAGAGCTTCCCTGGTCCAAGAGCTTGCCTGGTTCAAGAGATTGCCTGGTCTAAGAGCTTGCCTGGTCGAGAAGCTTGCGTGGTCCAGGAGCTTTGCTGGTCCAAAAGCTTGCCTAGTCCAAGAGCTTGCGTGGTCCAGGAGCTTGCCTCGTTCAGGAGCGTGCATGGTCCAGAAGCTTGCCCGGTCCAGGAGCTTGCCTGGTCTAGGACCTTGCCTGGTCTAGCAGCTTGCGTGGTCACGGAGCTTGCCTTGTCCAGGAGCTTGCCTGGTCCAGGAGCTTGCGTGGTCCAGGAGCTTGCCTGGTCTAGGAGCGTGCCTGGTCCACGAGCTTGCCTGGTCAAGGAGCTTGCCTGGTCCAGGAGCTTGCCTGGTCCAACAGCTTGCCTGGTCTAAGAGCTTGCGTGATGCAGGAGCGTGCCTGGTCCAAGAGCTTGCTTGGTCGAGGAGCTTGCCTGGTCCAGGAGTTTGCTTTGTCCAGGAGTATGCCTGGTCCAGGAGCTTGCTTGGTCCAGAAGCTTGCTTGGTCCAGGACCTTGCCTGGTCTAGGATCTTGCCTGGTTCAGGAGCTTGCCTGGTCCAGGAGCGTGCCTGGTCCACGAGTTTGCCTGGTCCAGGAGCTTGCCAAATGCAGGAGCTTGCCTGGTCCAGGAGCTTGCCTAGTCTAGGAGCTTGCCTCGTCCAGGAGCTTGCCTGGTCCAGGAGCTTGCCTGGTCAAGGAGCTTGCCTGGTCTAGGAGCTTGCCTGGTATAGGCGCTTGCCTGGTCCTCGAGCGTGCCTGGTCCAAAAGTTTTCCTGGTCCAGGAGCTTGCTTGGTCCAGGAGCTTGCTTAGTCCAGAAGCTTGCCTGGTCCAGGAGCGTGCCTGGTCCAAGAGCTTGCCTGGTCCAAGAGCTTGCTTGGTCTAGGAGCTTTCCTGGTCCAGGAGCGTGCCTGGTCCACGAGTTTGCCTTGTCAGGGAGCTTGCCTGGTCAAAGAGCTTGCCTGGTCTAGGAGCTTGCCTGGTCCAGGAGCGTGCCTAGTCCAAGAGCTTGCCTGGTCCAGGAGCTTTCCTGTTTCAGTTTCGTGCCTGGTCCTGGAGCTTGCCTTGTCCAGGAGCTTGCCTGGTCCTTGAGCGTGCATGGTCCACGAGTTTGCCTGGTCCAGGAGCTTGCCTAATCGAGGAGCTTGCCTAGTCTAGCAGCTTGACTTGTCCAGGAGCGTGCCTGGTCCAGGAGCTTGCCAAGTCCAGGAGCTTGCCTGGTCCAGGAGCTTGCCTGGTCTAGGAGCTTGCCTGGTCCAGGAACGTGCCCGGTCCACGAGCTTGCCTGGTCCAAGAGCTTCCCTGGTCCAAGAGCTTGCCTGGTCCAAGAGATTGCCTGGTCTAAGAGCTTGCCTGGTCCAGAAGCTTGCGTGGTCCAGGAGCTTTCCTGGTCCAAGAGCTTGCCTGGTCCAAGAGCTTGCGTGGTCCAGGAGCTTGCCTGGTCCAGAAGCTTGCCCCATTCAGGAGCGTGCATGGTCCAGAAGCTTGCCTGGTCCAGGAGCTTGCCTGGTCTGGGACCTTGCTTGGTCTTGCAGCTTGCGTGGTCACGGAGCCTGCCTGGTCCAGGAGCTTGCCTGGTCCCGGAGCTTGCGTGGTCCAGGAGCGTGCCTGGTCAACGAGCTTGCCTGGTCCAGGAGCTTGCCCGGTCCAGGAGCTTGCCTGGTCCAGAAGCTTGCCTGGTCCAAGAGCATGCCTGGTCTAGGACCTTGCCTGGTCTTGGAGCTTGCGTGGTCACGGAGCTTGCCTGGTCCAGGAGCTTGCCTGGTCCAGAAGCTTGCGTGGTCCAGGAGCTTTCGTGGTCCAAGAGCTTGCCTGGTCCACGAGCGTGCGTGGTCCATGAGCTTGCCTGGTCCACGACCTTTCCTGGTCTAGGACCTTGCCTGGTCTAGGAGCTTGCATGTTCACGGATCTTGCCTTGTCCAGGAGCTTGCCTGGTCCAGGAGCTTGCCTAGTCTAGGAGCTTGCCTGGTCTAGGAGCGTGCCTGGTCCACGAGCTTGCTTGGTCAAGGAGCTTGCCTGGTCCAGGAGCTTGCCTGGTCCAACAGCTTTTCTGGTCCAAGAGCTTGCGTGGTCCAGGAGCGTGCCTGGTCCAAGAGCTGGCCTGGTCCAGGAGCTTGCCTGGTCCAGGAGTATGCCTGGTCCATGACTTTGCCTGGTCCAGAAGCTTGCCAGGTCCAGGAGCTTGCCTGGTCCAGGAGCATGCCTGGTCCAGGAGCTTGCCTAGTCCAGGAGCTTGCCTGGGCCACGAGCCTGCCTGGTCCAAGAGCTTGCCTGGTCCAGGAGCGTGCCTGGTCCACGAGCGTGCTTGTTCCAGGAGCTTGCCTGGTCCAAGAGCTTGCCTGGTTTAGCAGCTTGCCTGGTCCAGGAGTATGCCAGGTCCACGACTTTGCCTGGTCCAGAAGCTTGCCTGGTCCAGGAGCTTGCCTGGTCGAGGAGCATGCCTGGTCCAAGAGCTTGCCTAGTCGAGGAGCTTGCCTGGGCCACGAGCCTGCCTGGTCCAAGAGCTTGCCTGGTCCAGGAGCGTGCCTGGTCCACGAGCGTGCTTGTTCCAGGAGCTTGCCTGGTCCAGGAGCTTGCGTGGTCCAGGAGCTTGCGTGGTCCAGGAGCTTGCCTGGTCCAAGAGCTTGCTTGGTCCAAAAGCCTGCCTGGTCCAAGAGCTAGCGTAGTCCTGGAGCTTGCCTGGTACAAGAGCGTGCCCGGTCCAGGAGCGTGCCTGGTCCAGGAGCTTGCCTGGTCGAGGAGCTTGCCTAGTTCAGAAGCGTGCTTGGTCCACGAGCCTGCCTGATCCAAGAGCTTGCCTGGTCCAGGAGCGTGCCTGGTCCACGACTGTGCCTGGTCCAGGAGCTTGCGTGGTCCATGAGCTTGCTTGGTTTAGAAGCTTGCCTATTCCAGGAGCTTGCCTGGTCCAGGAGCTTGCCTGGTCTAGGAGCTTGCCTGGTCCAGGAGCTTGCCTGGTCCAGGAGATTGCCTGGTCCAGAAGCCTGCCTGGTCCAAGAGCTTGCGTGGTCCGGGAGCTTGCTTGGTCCAGGAGCTTGCCTGGTCCAGGAGCTTGCCTGGTCCAGGAGCTTGCCTGCTCCAGGAGCGTGCCTGGTCCAAGAGCTTGCGTGGTCTAGGAGCTTGCCTGGTCCAGGAGAGTGCCTGGTCCACGAGCTTGCCTGGTCTAGGAGCTTGCCTTGTCCACGAGCTTGCATGGTCCACGAGCTTGCCTGGTCCACGAGCTTGCGTGGTCCAAGAGCTTGCGTGGTTTAGGAGCTTGCGTGGTCCAGGAGCTTGCCTCTTCCAGGAGCGTGCCTCGTCCACGAGCTTGCCTGGTCCAGGAGTTTGCCTGGTCCAGGACCTTCCTTGGTCTAGGAGCTTGCCTGATCCAGAAGCGTGCCTGGTCCAGGAGCGTTCCTGGTCCAAGAGCTTGCCTGGTCCATGAGCTTGCCTTGTCCTGGATCTTGCCTGGTCTAGGAGCGTGCCTGGTCCACGAGTTTGCCTGGTCCAGGAGCTTGCCTTGTCCAGGAGCTTGCCCGGTCTAGGAGCTTGCCTGGTCCAGAAGCCTACCTGGTCCAAGAGCTTGCCTTGTCCAGGAGCGTGCCTAGTCCAAGAGCTTGCGTGGTCCATGAGCTTGCCTGGTTCAGGAGCTTGCCTGGTTCAGGAGCGTGCCTGATCCAGGAGGTTGCCTGGTCCAGGAGCTTGCCTGGTCTAGGATCTTGCCTGGTCCAGGAGCATGCCTGTTCCAGGAGCTTGCCTGGTCCACGAGCTTGCCTGGTCCTGGAGCTTGCCTGGTCTAGGAGCTTGCCTTGTCCACGAGCATTCCTGTTTCAGGAGCGTTCCTGTTCCAGGAGCTTGCCTTGTCTTGGAGCTTGCCTGGTCCTAGAGCGTGCCTCATCCAAGAGTTTGCCTCGTCTAGGAGCTTGCCTCGTCGAGGAGCTTGCCTAGTCGAGGAGCTTGCCTGGTCTAGGAGAGTGCCTGGTCCAGGAGCTTGCCTGGTCCAGGAGCTTGCCTGGTCCAGGAGCTTGCCTGGTCTAGGAGCTTGCCTGGTCCAGGAGCTTGCCTGGTCTAGGAGCTTGCGTGGTCCAAGAGCTTGCCTGGTAAGCCCTAAACCCTAAACCCTAAACCCTAAACCCTGGCAAGCTCCTAGACCAGGCAAGCTCCTAGACCAGGCAAGCTCTTGGACCAGGCAAGCTCCTAGACCATGCAAGCTCCTGTACCAGGTAAGCTCTTGGACCAGGCACTCTCCTAGACCACACAAGCTCTTGGACCAGGCAAGCTGTTGGACCAGGCAAGCTCCTCGACTAGGCAAGCTCCTTGACCAGGCAAGCTCGTGGACCAGGCACGCTCCTGGACCAGGCAAGCTCCTGGACCAGGCAAGCTCTTGGACCAGTCAAGCTCCTGGACTTGGCACACTACGGGACCACGCAAGCTCCTGCACCAGGCAAGCTCCTAGAATAGGCAAGCTCCTTGACCAGGCAAGCTCCTGCACCAGGCAAGCTCCTCGACCAGGCAAGCTCCTGGACCACGCAAGCTCCTGGACCAGGCACGCTATTGGACCAGGCAAGCTCCTAGACAAGGCAAACTCGTGGACCAGGCACGCTCCTGGACCAGGCAAGCTCCAGGACCAGGCAAGCTCCAGGACCATGCAAGCTCCTAGACCAGGCAAGCTCCTGGACTAGGCAAGCTCCTGGACCAGGCAAGATCTTGGACCAGGCAAGCTCTTGGACCGCGCAAGCTCCTGGACCAAGCAAACTCGTGGACCAGGCACACTCCTAAACCAGGCTAGCTCCTGGACCAGGCAAGCTCCTAGACCAGGCAAGCTCCTTGACCAGGCAAGCTTCTGGACCAGGCAAGCTCCTAGACCAGGCAAGCTCCTAAACCAGGCAAGCTCTTGGACCAGGCAAGCTCCTAGACCATGCAAGCTCCTGTACCAGGTAAGCTCTTGGACCAAGCACGCTCCTAGACCACGCAAGCTCTTGGACCAGGCAAGCTCTTGGACCAGGCAAGCTCCTCTACTAGGCAAGCTCCTTGACCAGGCAAGCTCATGGACCAGGCACGCTCCTGGACCAGGCAAGCTCCTAGACCAGGCAAGCTCCAGGACCAGGCAAGCTCTGTGACCAGGCAAGCTCCTAGACCAAGCAAGGTCGTGGACCAGGCAAGCTCCTGGACCAGGCAAACTCGTGGACCACGCAAGCTCTTGGACCAGGCAAGCTGTTGGACCCGGCAAGCTCTTGGACCAGGCAAGCTCCTAGACCAGGCAAGCTCCTGGACCAGGCAAGCTCCTAGACCAGGCAAGCTCCTGGACCAGGCAAGCTCCTGGACCAGGCAAGCTCCTGGACCAGGCACTCTCCTAGACCAGGCAAGCTCCTCGACTAGGCAAGCTCCTCGACGAGGCAAGCTCCTAGACCAGGCAAACTCTTGGATGAGGCACGCTCTAGGACCAGGCAAGCTCCAAGACAAGGCAAGCTCCTGGAACAGGAACGCTCCTAAAACAGGAATGCTCCTGGACAAGGCAAGCTCCTAGACCAGGCAAGCTCCAGGACCAGGCAAGCTCGTGGACCAGGCAAGCTCTTGGACCAGGCAAGCTGTTGGACCAGGCAAGCTCCTAGAACAGGCAAGCTCGTGGACCAGGTAAGCTCCGTGACCAGGCAAGCTCCTAGACCAGGCAAGGTCCTCGACCAGGCAAGCTCTTGGACCAGGCAAGATCGTGGACCACGCAAGCTCCTGAACCAGGCAATTTTCTGGACTAAGCAAGCTCCTGGACCACGCAAGCTCTTGGACCAGGCAAGCTGTTGGACCAGGCAAGCTCCTGGACCAGGCAACCTCGTCGACCAGGCAAGCTCCGTGATCAGGCAAGCTCCTAGACCAGGCAAGGTCCTCGGTAAGGCAAGCTCCTGGACCAGGCAAGCTCGTGGACTACGCACTCTCCTGAAGCAGGCAAGCTTCTGGACCAGGCAAGCTCCTGGACCACGCAAGCTCTTGGACCAGGCAAGCTCTTGGACTAGGCAAGCTCCTAGACCAGGCAAGCTCGTGGACCACGCAAGCTTCTGGACCTCGCAAGCTCGTGGACCAGGCAAGTTTGTGGACCAGGCAAGCTGCTTGACCAGGCAAGCTCGTGAACCAGGCAAGCTCGTGGACCATGCAAGCTCCTAAACCAGGCAAGCTCCTAACCCTTGCAATTTTGCACACGCTAGGCGCTTATTCTTGCAATTTTGCACACGCTAGACCCTTGTTCTTGCAATTTTGCACACGCTAGGCCCTTGTTCTTGCTATTTTGCACACGCTAGACCCTTGTTCTTGCAATTTTGCATACGCTAGGCCCTTGTTCTTGCAATTTTGCACACGCTAGGCCCTCGTTTTTTGCAATTTTGCACACGCTAGGCCCTTGTTCTTGCTATTTTGCACACGCTATGATGTTGTTCTTGCAATTTTGCATACGTAGACCCTTGTTCTTGCTATTTTGCACACGCTATGCCCTTTGTTTTTGCTATTTTGCACCCGCTAGGCCCTTGTTTTTGCAATTTTGCACACGCTAGGCCCTTGTTTTTGCAATTTTACACACGCTATGCCCTTGTTCTTGCAATTTTGCACACGCTAGGCCCTTGTTTTTGCTATTTTGCACACGCTAGGCCCTTGTTCTTGCAATTTTGCATATGCTAGGCCTTTGTTTTTGCTATTTTGCACACGCTAGGCCCTTGTTCTTGCAATTTTGCACACGCTAGGCCCTTGTTCTTGCAATTTTGCACACACTAGGCACTTGTTCTTGCAATTTTGCACACGCTAGGCCCTTGTTCTTGCAAGTTTGCACACGCTAGGCCCTTGTTCTTGCAATTTTGCACTCGCTATGCCCTTGTTCTTGCAATTTTGCACACGCTAGGCCCTCATTCTTGCACTTTTGCACACGCTAGACCCTTGTTCTTGCAAGTTTGCACGCGCTAGGCCCCTTTTCTTGCAATTTTTCACTCGCTAGGCCCTTGTTCTTGCTATTTTGCACACGATATGCCCTTGTTCTTGCAAATTTGCACACGCTAGGCCCTTGTTCTTGCATTTTTGCACTCGCTAGGCCCTTGTTCTTTCAATTTTGCACATGCTAGGCCCTTGTTCTTGCAATTTTGACACACGCTAGGCCCTTGTTCTTGAAATTTTGCACACGCTATGCCCTTGTTCTTGCAATTTTGCACACGCTAGGCTCTTGTTATTTTGCAGATGCTAGGCCCTTGTTCTTGCTATTTTCCACTCGTTAGGCCCTTGTTTTTGCAATTTTGTACACGCTAGGCGCTTGTTCTTGCAATTTTTCGCTATGCCCTTGTTCTTGCAATTTCTCACACGCTAGGCCCTTGTTATTGCTATTTCGCGAACGCTAGGCCCTTGTTATTGCTATTTCGCGAAAGCTAGGCCCTTGTTTTTTATTTTGTGCACACGCTAGGCCCTTGCTCTTGCTATTTTGCACTCGCTAGGCCATTGTTCTTGCAATTTTGCACACGCTAGGCCCTTGTTCTTGCAATTTTGCACACGCTAGGCTCTTGTTCGTGCAATATTGCACTCGTTATGCCCTTGTTCTTGCTATTTTGCACACGCTAGGCCCTTGTTCTTGCCATTTTGCACACTTGCAATTTTGCACACGCTAGGCCCTTGTTCTTGCTATTTTGCACTCGCTATGCCCTTATTCTTGCAATTTTGCACACGCTAGGCCCTTGTTCTTGAAAGTTTGCATGCGCTAGGCCCTTGTTCTTGCAATTTTGCACTCGCTAGGCCCTTGTTCTTGCAATTTTGCACATGCTAGGCCCTTGTTCTTGCAATTTTGCACACACTAGGCCCTTGTTCTTGCTATTTTGCACACGCAAAGCCCTTGTTTCTGAAATTTTGCACACGCTAGGCCCTTGTTCTTGCTATTTTGCACTCGCTAGGCCCTTGTTCTTGCAATTTTGCACACGCTAGGCCCTTGTTCTCGCTGTTTTGCACACGCTATGCTCTTGTTCTTGCAATTTTTTTCACGCTAGGCCCTTGTTCTTGCAAGTTTGCACACACTAGGCCCTTTTTCTTGCTATTCTGCACACGCTAGGCCCTTGTTCTTGCAATTTTGCACTCGCTATGCCCTTGTTCTTGCAATTTTGCACACGCTAGGCCCTTGTTCTTGCTATTTTGCACACGCTAGGCCGTTGTTCTTGCTATTTTGCATATGCTAGGCCCTTGTTCTTGCTATTTTGCACACGCTAGGCCCTTGTTTTGTTTATTTTGCACACGCTAGGCCCTTGTTCTTGCAATTTTGCACACGCTAGGCCCTTGTTCTTGCAATTTTGCACACACAAGGCCCTTGTTCTTGCTATTTTGCACACGCTATGTCCTTGTTCTTTTTATTTTGCACACGCTAGGCCCTTGCTCTTGCAATTTTGCACACGCTAGACCCTTGTTCTTGATATTTTGCACACGGTAGGCCCTTATTCTTGCCATTTTGCACATACTAGGCCCTTGTTCTTGCAATTTTGCACACGCTAGGCCCTTGTTCTTGCAATTTTGCACACGCTAGGCCCTTGTTCTTGCAAATTTGCACTCGCTATGCCCTCGTTATTGCTATTTTGCACACGCTAGGCCCTTGTTCTTGCTATTTTGCACTCGCTAGGCCCTTGTTCTTGCAATTTTGCACACGCTAGGCCCTTGTTCTTGCAAGTTTGCACACGCTAGGCCCTTGTTCTTGCAATTTTGAACTCGCTATGCCCTTGTTCTTGCAAGTTTGCACACGCTAGGCCCTAGTTCTTGCAATTTTGCACTCGCTATGCCCTTGTTCTTGCAATTTTGCACACGTTAGGCCCTTGTTTTTGGAATTTAGCACACGCTAGGCTCTTGTTCTTGCAATTTTGCACACGCTAGGCCCTTGTTCTTGCAAGTTTGCACACGCTAGGCTCTTGTTCTTGCAATTTTGCGCTCGCTATGCCCTTGTTATTGCTATTTTGCACACGCTAGGCCCTTGTTCTTGCTATTTTGCACTCGCTAGGACCTTGTTCTTGCAAGTTTGCACACGCTAGGCCCTTGTTCTTGCAATTTAGCACTCGCTATGCCCTTGTTCTTGCAATTTTGCACACGCTAGGCCCTCATTCTTGCACTTTTGCACACGCTAGACCCTTGTTCTTGCAAGTTTGCACGCGCTAGGCCCTTTTTCTTGCAATTTTTCACTCGCTAGGACCTTGTTCTTGCTATTTTGCACACGATAGGCCCTTGTTCTTGCAAATTTGCACACGGTAGGCCCTTGTTCTTGCATTTTTGCACTCGCTAGGCCCTTGTTCTTTCAATTTTGCACATGCTAGGCCCTTGTTCTTGCAATTTTGGCACACGCTAGGCCCTTGTTCTTGAAATTTTGCACACGCTATGCCCTTGTTCTTGCAATTTTGCACACGCTAGGCCCTTGTTCTTTATATTTTGCACATGCTAGGCCCTTTTTCTTTTTATTTTGCACACGCTAGGCCCTTGTTCTTGCTATTTTGCACCACTATGCCCTTGTTCTTTTTATTTTGCACACGTTAGGCCCTTGTTCTTGCAATTTTGCACACGCTAGACCCTTGTTCTTTATATTTTGCACATGCTAGGCCCTTGTTCTTGTCATTTTGCACATACTAGGCCCTTGTTCTTGCAATTTTGCACACGCTAGGCCCTTGTTCTTGCTATTTTGCTAACGCTAGGCCCTTGTTCTCGATTTTTTGCACACGCTAGGCCCTTGCTCTTGCAATTTTGCACTCGCAAGGCCCTTGTTCTTGCAATTCTGCACACGCTAGACCCTTGTTCTTTCTATTTTGCACACCCTAGGCCCTTCTTCTTTTTATTTTGCACACGCTAGGCCCTTGTTCTTTTTTATTTTGCACACGCTAGGCCCTTGTTCTTGCTATTTTGCACACGCTATGCCCTTGTTCTTTTTATTTTGCACACGCTAGGCTCTTGTTCTTGCTATTTTGCACATGCTAGGCCCTTGTTCTTGCAATTTTGCACTCACTAGACCCTTGTTCTTGATATTTTGCACATGCTAGGCCCTTGTTCTTGCCATTTTGCACATACTAGGCCCTTGTTCTTGCAATTTTGCACACGCTAGGCCCTTGTTCTTGCTATTTCGCGAACGCTAGGCCCTTGTTCTTGATTTCTTTCACACGGTAGGCCCTTGCTCTTGCTATTTTGCACTCGCTAGGCCCTTGTTCTTGCAGTCTTGCACACGCTAGGCCCATGTTCTTGCAATTTTGCACACGCTAGGCCCTTGTCCTTGCAATTTTGAACATGCTAGGCCCTTATTCTTGCTATTTTGCACCTGCTAGGCCCTTGTTCTTGCAATTTTGCATACGCTAGGCCCTTGTTCTTGCAATTTTGCATATGCTAGGCCCATGTTTATGCAATTTTGCACACGCTAGGCCCTTGTTTCTTGCAATTTTGCATACGCTAGGCCCTTGTTCTTGCTATCTTGCACACGCTAGGCCCTTGTTCTTGCTATTTTTAACACGCTACGCTCTTGTTCTTGCAATTTTGCACACGCTAGGCCCTTGTTCTTGCTATTTTGCACACGCTAGGCCCTTGTTATTGCTATTTTGCATACGCTAGGCCCTTGTTATTGCTATTTTGCACACGCTAGGCCCTTGTTATTGCTATTTTGCACACGCTAGGCCCTTGTTCTTGCAATTTTGCACATGCTATGCCCTTGTTCTTTTTATTTTGCACATGCTAGGCCGTTGTTCTTGTAATTTTGCAAACAAATGGCCCTTGTTGTTGCTATTTCGCACACGCTAAGCCTTGGTTCTTGCAATTTTGCACTCGCTATAACCTTGTTCTTGCAATTTTGCACTCGCTAGGCCCTTGTTCTTGCAATTTTGCACATACTAGGACCTTGTTCTTGCAATTTTGCACACGCTAGGCCCTTCTTCTTGCAATTTTGCATACGCTAGGCCCTTGTTCTTGCTATTTTGCACACGCTAGGTCCTTATTTTTGAACTTTTCCACACGCTAGGCCCTTGTTCTTGTAATTCTGCACACGCTAGGCCCTTGTTCTTGCAATTTTGCACTCGCTAGGCCCTTGTTCTTGCAATTTTGCACATGCTAAGCCCTTGTTCTTGCAATTATGCATACGCTATGCCCTTGTTCTTGCAATTTTTCACACGCTATGCCCTTGTTCTTGCTATTTTTCGCACGCTAGGCCCTTGTTACTGAAACTTTGCACACACTACCCCCTTGTTCTTGCTATTTTACACTCGCTATGCCTTTGTTCTTGCAATTTTGCACATGCTAGGCCCTTGTTCTTGCAATTTTGTACACGCTATGCCCTTGTTCTTGCAATTTTGCACACGCTAGGCCCTTTTTCTTGCTATTTTGCACACGCTAGGCCCTTGTTATTGCTATTTTGCATACGCTAGGCCCTTGTTATTGCTATTTTTCACACGCTAGGCCCTTGTTATTGCTATTTTGCACACGCTAGGCCCTTGTTCTTGCTATTTTGCACACGCTTGGCCCTTGTTCTTGCAATTTTGCACATGCTATGCCCTTGTTCTTTTTATTATGCACATGCTAGGCCGTTGTTCTTGTAATTTTGCAAACGAATGGCCCTTGTTGTTGCTATTTCGCACACGCTAAGCCTTGGTTCTTGCAATTTTGCACTCGCTATGCCCTTGTTCTTGCAATTTTGCACTCGCTAGGCCCTTGTTCTTGCAATTTTGCACATACTAGGACCTTGTTCTTGCAATTTTGCACACGCTAGGCCCTTCTTCTTGCAATTTTGCATACGCTAGGCCCTTGTTCTTGCTATTTTGCACACGCTAGGTCCTTATTTTTGAATTTTTCCACACGCTAGGCCCTTGTTCTTGTAATTCTGCACACGCTAGGCCCTTGTTCTAGCAATTTTGCACTCGCTAGGCCCTTGTTCTTGCAATTTTGCACATGCTAGGCCCTTGTTCTTGCAATTATGCATACGCTTTGCCCTTGTTCTTGCAATGTTTCACACGCTATGCCCTTGTTCTTGCTATTTTTCGCACGCTAGGCCCTTGTTACTGAAACTTTGCACACACTACCCCCTTGTTCTTGCTATTTTACACTCGCTATGCCCTTGTTCTTGCAATTTTGCACATGCTAGGCCCTTGTTCTTGCTATTTTGCACACGCTATGCCCTTGTTCTTGCAATTTTGCACACGCTAGGCCCTTTTTCTTGCTATTTTGCACATGCTAGGCCCTCGTTCTTGCAATTTTGCACTCGCTATGCCCTTGTTCTTGCTATTTTGCACACGCTAGGCCCTTATTCTTGCCATTTTGCACACATTAGGCCCTTGTTCTAGCAATTTTGCACACGCTAGGCCCTTGTTCTTGCTATTTTGCACTCGCTAGGCCCTTGTTCTCGCAATTTTGCACATGCTAGGCCCTTGTTCTTGCAAGTTTGCACACGCTAGGCTCTTGATATTTTGCACATGCTAGGCCCTTGTTGTTGCTATTTTGCACTCGTAACGCCCTTGTTGTTGCAATTTTGCACACGCTAGGCCCTTGTTCTTGCAATTTTGCACTCGCTATGCCCTTGTTCTTGCAATTTTGCACACGCTAGGCCCTTGTTCCTGCAATTTTGCACTCGCTATGCCCTTGTTCTTGCAGTTTTGCACACGCTAGGCCCTTGTTATTCCTACTTGCACACGCTAGGCCCTTTTACTTGCAATTTTGCACATGCTAGGCACTTGTTCTTGCAATTTTGCACACGCTAGGCCCTTGTTCTTGCTATTTTGCACACGCTAGGCCCTTTTTCTTGCAATTTTGCACACGCTAGGTCCTTGTTCTTGCTATTTTGCACAAGCTAGGCCCTTTTTTTTTGCTATTTGGCACACGCTAGGCCCTTGTTCTTGCAATTTTGCACACGCTAGGCCCTTGTTTTTGCAATTTTGCACACGCTAGGCCCTTGTTGTTGCAATTTTGCACACGCTAGGCCCTTGTTCTTGCAATTTTGCACTCGCTATGCCCTTGTTATTGCAATTTTGCACACGCTAGGCCCTCATTCTTGCACTTTTACACATGCTAGAGTCTTGTTCTTGCAAGTTTGCACACGCTAGGCCCTTTTTCTTGCAATTTTTCACTCGCTAGGCCCTTGTTCTTGCTAGTTTGCACACGATAGGCCCTTGTTCTTGCATTTTTGCACATGCTAGGCCCTTCTTCTTGCAATTTTGGCACACGCTAGGCCCTTGTTCTTGAAATTTTGCACTCGCTATGCCCTTGTTCTTGCAATTTTGCACACGCTAGGCTCTTGTTATTTTGCACATGCTAGGCCCTTGTTCTTGCTATTTTGCACTCGTTAGGCCCTTGTTTTTGCAATTTTGCACACGCTAGGCGCTTGTTCATGCAATTTTTCGCTATGCCCTTGTTCTTGCAATTTCTCACACGCTAGGCCCTTGTTATTGCTATTTCGCGAACGCTAGGCCCTTGTTATTGCTATTTCGCGAACGCTAGGCCCTTGTTTTTTATTTTGTGCACACGCTAGGCCCTTGCTCTTGCTATTTTGCACTCGCTAGGCCATTGTTATTGCAATTTTGCACACGCTAGGCCCTTGTTCTTGCAATTTTGCACACGCTAGGCTCTTGTTCGTGCAATATTGCACTCGCTATGCCCTTGTTCTTGCTATTTTGCACACGCTAGGCCCTTGTTCTTGCCATTTTGCACACTTGCAATTTTGCACACGCTAGGCCCTTGTTCTTGCTATTTTGCACTTGCTATGCCCTTATTCTTGCAATTTTGCACACGCTAGGCCCTTGTTCTTGAAAGTTTGCATGCGCTAGGCCCTTGTTCTTGCAATTTTGCACTCGCTAGGCCCTTGTTCTTGCAATTTTGCACACACTAGGCCCTTGTTCTTGCTATTTTCCACACGCAAAGCCCTTGTTTCTGAAATTTTGCACACGCTAGGCCCTTGCTCTTGCTATTTTGCACTCGCTAGGCCCTTGTTCTTGCAATTTTGCACACGCTAGGCCCTTGTTCTCGCTGTTTTGCACACGCTATGCTCTTGTTCTTGCAATTTTTTTCACGCTAGGCCCTTGTTCTTGCAAGTTTGCACACACTAGGCCCTTTTTGTTGCTGTTTTGCACACGCTAGGCCCTTGTTCTTGCAATTTTGCACTCGCTATGCCCTTATTCTTGCAATTTTGCACACGCTAGGCCCTTGTTCTTGCTATTTTGGACACGCTAGGCCGTTGTTCTTGCTATTTTGCATACGCTAGGCTCTTGTTCTTGCTATTTTGCACACGCTAGGCCCTTGTTCTTGCAATTTTGCACACGCTAGGCCCTTTTTCTTGCAATTTTGCACACACTAGGCCCTTGTTCTTGCTATTTTGCACACGCTATGCCCTTGTTCTTTTTATTTTGCACACGCTAGGCCCTTGTTCTTGCAATTTTGCATACGCTAGACCCTTGTTCTTGATATTTTGCACACGCTAGGCCCTTATTCTTGCCATTTTGCACATACTAGGCCCTTGTTCTTGCAATTTTGCACACGCTAGGCCCTTGTTCTTGCAATTTTACACACGCTAGGCCCTTGTTCTTGCAATTTTGCACTCGCTATGCCCTTGTTATTGCTATTTTGCACACGCTAGGCCCTTGTTCTTGCTATTTTGCACTCGCTAGGCCCTTGTTCTTGCAATTTTGCACACGCTAGGCCCTTGTTCTTGCAAGTTTGCACACGCTAGGCCCTTGTTCTTGCAATTTTGCACTCGCTATGCTCTTGTTCTTGCAAGTGTGCACACGCTAGGCCCTTGTTCTTGCAATTTTGCACACGCTATGACCTTGTTCTTGCAATTTTGCACACGTTAGGCCCTTGTTTTTGGAATTTAGCACACGCTAGGCTCTTGTTCTTGCAATTTTGCACACGCTAGGCCCTTGTTCTTGCAATTTTGCACACGCTAGGCCCTTGTTCTTGCAATTTTACACACGCTAGGCCCTTGTTCTTGCAATTTTGCACTCGCTATGCCCTTGTTATTGCTATTTTGCACACGCTAGGCCCTTGTTCTTGCTATTTTGCACTCGCTAGGACCTTGTTCTTGCAATTTTGCACACGCTAGGCCCTTGTTCTTGTAAGTTTGCATACGCTAGGCCCTTGTTCTTGCAATTTTGCACTCGCTATGCCCTTGTTCTTGCAATTTTGCACACGCTAGGCCCTCATTCTTGCACTTTTGCACACGCTAGACCCTTGTTCTTGCATGTTTGCATGCGCTAGGCCCTTTTTCTTGCAATTTTTCACTCGCTAGGCCCTTGTTCTTGCTATTTTGCACACAATTGGCCCTTGTTCTTGCAAATTTGCACACGCTAGGCCCTTGTTCTTGCATTTTTGCACTCGCTAGGCCCTTGTTCTTTCAATTTTGCACATGCTAGGCCCTTGTTCTTGCAATTTTGGCACACGCTAGGCCCTTGTTCTTGAAATTTTGCACACGCTATGCCCTTGTTCTTGCAATTTTGCACACGCTAGGCTCTTGTTATTTTGCGGATGCTAGGCCCTTGTTCTTGCTATTTTGCACTCGTTAGGCCCTTGTTGATGGAATTTTGCACACGTTAGGCCCTTGTTCTTGCAATTTTGCATTCGCTACGCCCTTGTTCTTGCAATTTTGCACACGCTAGGCCCTTGTTATTGCTATTTTGCGAACGCTTGGCCCTTGTTCTTGCTATTTCGCAAACGCTAGGCCCTTGTTCTTGATTTTTTGCACACGATAGGCCCTTGTGCTTGCAATTTTGCACTCGCTAGGCCCTTGTTCTTGCAATTTTGCACACGCTAGGCGCTTGTTCTTGAAATTGTGCACACGCTAGGCCCTTGTTCTTGCAATTTTGCACACGCTAGGCCCTTGTTCTTTATATTTTGCACATGCTAGGCTCTTTTTCTTTTTATTTTGCACACACTAGGCCCTTGTTCTTGCTATTTTGCACCACTATGCCATTGTTCTTTTTCTTTTGCACACGTTAGGCCCTTGTTCTTGCAATTTTGCACACGCTAGACCCTTGTTCTTTTTATTTTGCACACGCTAGGCCCTTGTTCTTGCCATTTTGCACATACTAGGCCCTTGTTCTTGCAGTTTTGCACACGCTAGGCCCTTGTTCTTGCTATTTTGCTAACGCTAGGCCCTTGTTCTTGATTTTTTGCACACGCTAGGCCCTTGCTCTTGCAATTTTGCACTCGCAAGGCCCTTGTTCTTGCAATTCTGCACACGCTAGACCCTTGTTCTTTCTATTTTGCACACCCTAGGCCCTTCTTCTTTTTATTTTGCACACGCTAGGCCCTTGTTCTTCTTTATTTTGCACACGCTAGGCCCTTGTTCTTGCTATTTTGCACACGCTATGCCCTTGTTCTTTTTATTTTGCACACGCTAGGCCCTTGTTCTTGCAATTTTGCATTCACTAGACCCTTGTTCTTGCTATTTTGCACATGCTAGGCCCTTGTTCTTGCCATTTTGCACATACTAGGCCCTTGTTCTTGCAATTTTGCACACGCTAGGCCCTTGTTCTCGCTATTTCGCGAACGCTAGGCCCTTGTTCTTGATTTCTTTCACACGGTAGGCCTTTGCTCTTGCTATTTTGCACTCGCTAGGCCCTTGTTCTTGCAGTCTTGCACACGCTAGGCCCTTGTTCTTGCAATTTTGCACATGCTAGGCCCTTGTTCTTGCAATTTTGCACACGCTAGGCCCTTGTTCTTGCAATTTTGCACACGCTAGGCCCTTGTTCTTGCAATTTTGCACACGCTAGGCCCTTGTTCTTGCAATTTTGCACACGCTAGGCCCTTGTTCTTGCTATTTTGCACACACTAGGCCCTTGTTATTGCTATTTTGCACATGCTAGGCCCTTGTTCTTGCTTTTTTGCACACTCTAGGCCCTTGTTCTTGCAATTTTGCACACGCTAGGCCCTTGTTCTTGCTATTTTGCAAACGCTAGGCCCTTGTTCTTGATTTTTTGCACACGCTAGGCCCTTGCTCCTGCAATTTTGCACTCGCTAGGCCCTTGTTCTTGCAATTCTGCACACGTTAGACCCTTGTTCCTTCTATTTTGCACACGCTAGGCCCTTGTTCTTTTTATTTTGCACACGCTAGGCCCTTGTTCTTTTTATTTTGCACACGCTAGGCCCTTGTTCTTGCTATTTTGCACATGCTATGCCCTTGTTCTTTTTTTTTTGCACACACTAGGCCCTTGTTTTTGCAATTTTGCACACGCTAGGCCCTTGTTCTTGCAATTTTGCACATACTAGGACCTTTTTCTTGCAATTTTGCATACGCTAGGCCCTTGTTCTTGCTATTTTGCACACGCTAGGTCCTTATTTTTGAAATTTTCCACACGCTAGGCCCTTGTTCTTGTAATTCTGCACACGCTAGGCCCTTGTTCTTGCAATTTTGCACTCGCTAGGCCCTTGTTCTTGCAATTTTGCACATGCTAGGCCCTTGTTCTTGCAATTATGCATACGCTATGCCCTTGTTCTTGCAATTTTTTACACGCTATGCCCTTGTTCTTGCTATTTTTCGCACGCTAGGCCCTTGTTACTGAAACTTTGCACACGCTACCCCCTTGTTTTTGCTATTTTACACTCGCTATGCCCTTGTTCTTGCAATTTTGCACATGTTAGGCCCTTGTTCTTGCTATTTTGCACACGCTATGCCCTTGTTCTTGCAATTTTGCACACGCTAGGCCCTTGTTCTTGCAAGTTTGCACACGCTAGGCCCTTTTTCTTGCTATTTTGCACATGCTAGGCGCTCGTTCTTGCAATTTTGCACTCGCTATGCCCTTGTTCTTGCTATTTTGGACACGCTAGGCCCTTATTCTTGCCATTTTGCACACATTAGGCCCTTGTTCTAGCAATTTTGCACACGCTAGGCCCTTGTTCTTGCTATTTTGCACTCGCTAGGCCCTTGTTCTTGCAATTTTGCACACGCTAGGCCCTTGTTCCTGCAATTTTGCACTCGCTATGCCCTTGTTCTTGCAATTTTGCACACGCTAGGCCCTTGTTATTCCTACTTGCACACGCTAGGCCCTTTTACTTGCAATTTTGCCCATGCTAGGCACTTGTTCTTGCAATTTTGCACACGCTAGGCCCTTGTTCTTGCTATTTTGCACACGCTAGGCTCTTGTTCTTGCAATTTTGCACACGCTATGCCCTTGTTATTGCTATTTTGCACACGCTAGGCCCTTGTTCTTGCTATTTTGCACACGCTAGGCCCTTGTTTTTGCAATTTTGCACACGCTAGGCCCTTGTTCTTGCAAGTTTGCACACGCTAGGCCCTTGTTCTTGCAATTTTGCACTCGCTATGCCCTTGTTATTGCAATTTTGCACACGCTAGGCCCTCATTCTTGCACTTTTGCACATGCTAGACTCTTGTTCTTGCAAGTTTGCACACGCTAGGCCCTTGTTCTTGCTAGTTTGCACACGATAGGCCCTTTTTCTCACAAATTTGCACATGCTAGGCCCTTGTTCTTGCATTTTTGCACTCGCTAGGCCCTTGTTATTTCAATTTTGCACACACTAGGCCCTCGTTCTTGCAATTTTTGCACACGCTAGGCCCTTGTTCTTGAAATTTTGCACTCGCTATGCCATTGTTCTTGCAATTTTGCACACGCTAGGCTCTTGTTATTTTGCACATGCTAGGCCCTTGTTCTTGCTATTTTGCACTCGTTAGGCCCTTGTTTTTGCAATTTTGCACACGCTAGGCGCTTGTTCTTGCAATTTTTCGCTATGCCCTTGTTCTTGCAATTTCTCACACGCTAGGCCCTTGTTATTGCTATTTCGCGAACGCTAGGCCCTTGTTATTGCTATTTCGCGAAAGCTAGGCCCTTGTTTTTGATTTTGTGCACACGCTAGGCCCTTGCTCTTGCTATTTTGCACTCGCTAGGCCCTTGTTCTTGCAATTTTGCACACGCTAGGCCCTTGTTGTCGCTGTTTTGCACACGCTATGCTCTTGTTCTTGCAATATTTTTCACGCTAGGCCCTTGTTCTTGCAAGTTTGCACACACTAGGCATTTTTTCTTGCTATTTTGCACACGCTAGGCCCTTGTTCTTGCAATTTTGCACTCGCTATGCCCTTGTTCTTGCAATTTTACACACACAGGCCCTTGTTCTTGCTATTTTGCACACGCTAGGCCGTTGTTCTTGCTATTTTGCATATGCTAGGCCCTTGTTCTTGCTATTTTGCACACGCTAGGCCCTTGTTCTGTTTATTTTGCACACGCTAGGCCCTTGTTCTTGCAATTTTGCACACGCTAGGCCCTTGTTCTTGCAATTTTGCACACACTAGGCCCTTGTTCTTGCTATTTTGCACACGCTATGCCCTTGTTCTTTTTATTTTGCACACGCTAGGCCCTTGCTCTTGCACTTTTGCACACGCTAGACCCTTGTTCTTGATATTTTGCACACGCTAGGCCCTTGTTCTTGCAATTTTGCACACGCTAGGCCCTTGTTCTTGCAATTTTGCACTCGCTATGCCCTTGTTCTTGCAATTTTACACACGCTAGGCCCTCATTCTTGCTATTTTGCACTCGCTAGGCCCTTGCTCTTGCAATTTTGCACTCGCTATGCCCTTGTTCTTGCAAGTTTGCACACGCTAGGCCCTTGTTCTTGCAATTTTGCACTCGCTATGCCCTTATTCTTGCAATTTTGCACACGCTAGGCCCTTGTTCTTGCAAGTTTGCACACGCTAGTCTCTTGTTCTTGCAATTTTGCACTCGCTATGCCCTTGTTATTGCTATTTTGCACATGCTAGGCCCTTGTTCTTGCTGATTTGCACTTGCTAGGACCTTGTTCTTGCAATTTTGCACACGCTAGGCCCTTGTTCTTGCAAGTTTGCACACGCTAGGCCCTTGTTCTTGCAATTTTGCACTCGCTATGCCCTTGTTCTTGCAATTTTGCACACGCTAGGCCCTCATTCTTGCACTTTTGCACACGCTAGACCCTTGTTCTTGCAAGTTTGCACGCGCTAGGCCCTTGTTCTTGCTGATTTGCACTCGCTAGGACCTTGTTCTTGCAATTTTGCACACGCTAGGCCCTTGCTCTTGCAATTTTGCACACGCTAGACCCTTGTTCTTGATATTTTGCACACGCTAGGCCCTTGTTCTTGCAATTTTGCACACGCTAGGCCCTTGTTCTTGCAATTTTGCACTCGCTATGCCCTTGTTCTTGCAATTTTGCACACGCTAGGCCCTCATTCTTGCTATTTTCCACTCGCTAGGCCCTTGTTCTTGCAATTTTGCACTCGCTATGCCCTTGTTCTTGCAAGTTTGCACACGCTAGGCCCTTGTTCTTGCAATTTTGCACTCGCTATGCCCTTGTTCTTGCAATTTTGTACACGTTAGGCCCTTGTTTTTGGAATTTAGCACACGCTAGGCTCTTGTTCTTGCAATTTTGCACACGCTAGGCCCTTGTTCTTGCAAGTTTGCACACGCTAGTCTCTTGTTCTTGCAATTTTGCACTCGCTATGCCCTTGTTATTGCTATTTTGCACACGCTAGGCCCTTGTTCTTGCTATTTTGCACTCGCTAGGACCTTGTTCTTGCAATTTTGCACACGCTAGGCCCTTGTTCTTGCAAGTTTGCACACGCTAGGCCCTTGTTCTTGCAATTTTGCACTCGCTATGCCCTTGTTCTTGCAATTTTGCACACGCTAGGCCCTCATTCTTGCACTTTTGCACACGCTAGACCCTTGTTCTTGCAAGTTTGCACGCGCTAGGCCCTTTTTCTTGCAATTTTTCACTCGCTAGGCCCTTGTTCTTGCTATTTTGCACACGATAGGCCCTTGTTCTTGCAAATTTGCACACGCTAGGCCCTTGTTCTTGCATTTTTGCACTCGCTAGGCCCTTGTTCTTTATATTGCTAGGCCCTTGTTCTTGCAATTTTGGCACACGCTAGGCCCTTGTTCTTGAAATTTTGCACACGCTATGCCCTTGTTCTTGCAATTTTGCACACGCTAGGCTCTTGTTATTTTGCAGATGCTAGGCCCTTGTTCTTGCTATTTTGCACTCGCTATGCCCTTATTCTTGCAATTTTGCACACGCTAGGCCCTTGTTCTTGAAAGTTTGCATGCGCTAGGCCCTTGTTCTTGCAATTTTGCACTCGCTAGGCCCTTGTTCTTGCAATTTTGCACATGCTAGGCCCTTGTTCTTGCAATTTTGCACACACTAGGCCCTTGTTCTTGCTATTTTGCACACGCAAAGCCCTTGTTTCTGAAATTTTGCACACGCTAGGCCCTTGTTCTTGCTATTTTGCACTCGCTAGGCCCTTGTTCTTGCAATTTTGCACACGCTAGGCCCTTGTTCTCGCTGTTTTGCACACGCTATGCTCTTGTTCTTGCAATTGTTTTCACGCTAGGCCCTTGTTCTTGCAAGTTTGCACACACTAGGCCCTTTTTCTTGCTATTTTGCATACGCTAGGCCCTTGTTCTTGCAATTTTGCACTCGCTATGCCCTTGTTCTTGCAATTTTGCACACGCTAGGCCCTCATTCTTGCTATTTTGCACTCGCTAGGCCCTTGTTCTTGCAATTTTGCACTCGCTATGCCCTTGTTCTTGCAAGTTTGCACACGCTAGGCCCTTGTTCTTGCAATTTTGCACTCGCTATGCCCTTGTTCTTGCAATTTTGCACACGTTAGGCCCTTGTTTTTGGAATTTAGCACACGCTAGGCTCTTGTTCTTGCAATTTTGCACACGCTAGGCCCTTGTTCTTGCAAGTTTGCACACGCTAGTCTCTTGTTCTTGCAATTTTGCACTCGCTATGCCCTTGTTATTGCTATTTTGCACACGCTAGGCCCTTGTTCTTGCTATTTTGCACTCGCTAGGACCTTGTTCTTGCAATTTTGCACACGCTAGGCCCTTGTTCTTGCAAGTTTGCACACGCTAGGCCCTTGTTCTTGCAATTTTGCACTCGCTATGCCCTTGTTCTTGCAATTTTGCACACGCTAGGCCCTCATTCTTGCACTTTTGCACACGCTAGACCCTTGTTCTTGCAAGTTTGCACGCGCTAGGCCCTTATTCTTGCAATTTTTCACTCGCTAGGCCCTTGTTCTTGCTATTTTGCACACGATAGGCCCTTGTTCTTGCAAATTTGCACAAGCTAGGCCCTTGTTCTTGCATTTTTGCACTCGCTAGGCCCTTGTTCTTTATATTGCTAGGCCCTTGTTCTTGCAATTTTGGCACACGCTAGGCCCTTGTTCTTGAAATTTTGCACACGCTATGCCCTTGTTCTTGCAATTTTGCACACGCTAGGCTCTTGTTATTTTGCAGATGCTAGGCCCTTGTTCTTGCTATTTTGCACTCGCTATGCCCTTATTCTTGCAATTTTGCACACGCTAGGCCCTTGTTCTTGAAAGTTTGCATGCGCTAGGCCCTTGTTCTTGCAATTTTGCACTCGCTAGGCCCTTGTTCTTGCAATTTTGCACATGCTAGGCCCTTGTTCTTGCAATTTTGCACACACTAGGCCCTTGTTCTTGCTATTTTGCACACGCAAAGCCCTTGTTTCTGAAATTTTGCACACGCTAGGCCCTTGTTCTTGCTATTTTGCACTCGCTAGGCCCTTGTTCTTGCAATTTTGCACACGCTAGGCCCTTGTTCTCGCTGTTTTGCACACGCTATGCTCTTGTTCTTGCAATTGTTTTCACGCTAGGCCCTTGTTCTTGCAAGTTTGCACACACTAGGCCCTTTTTCTTGCTATTTTGCACACGCTAGGCCCTTTTTCTTGCAATTTTGCACTCGCTATGCCCTTGTTTTTGCAATTTTACACACGCTAGGCCCTTGTTCTTGCTATTTTGCACACGCTAGGCCGTTGTTCTTGCTATTTTGCATATGCTAGGCCCTTGTTCTTGCTATTTTGCACACGCTAGGCCCTTGTTCTGATTATTTTGCACACGCTAGGCCCTTGTTCTTGCAATTTTGCACACGCTAGGCCCTTGTTCTTGCAATTTTGCACACACTAGGCCCTTGTTCTTGCTATTTTGCACACGCTATGCCCTTGTTCTTTTTATTTTGCACACGTTAGGCCCTTGCTCTTGCAATTTTGCACACGCTAGACCCTTGTTCTTGATATTTTGCACACGCTAGGCCCTTATTCTTGCAATTTTGCACATACTAGGCCCTTGTTCTTGCAATTTTGCACACGCTAGGCCCTTGTTCTTGCAATTTTGCACACGCTAGGCCCTTGTTCTTGCAATTTTGCACTCGCTATGCCCTTGTTATTGCTATTTTGCACACGCTAGGCCCTTGTTCTTGCTATTTTGCACTCGCTAGGCCCTTGTTCTTGCAATTTTGCACACGCTAGGCCCTTGTTCTTGCAAGTTTGCACGCGCTAGGCCCTTGTTCTTGCAATTTTGCACTCGCTATGCCCTTGTTCTTGCAAGTTTGCACACGCTAGGCCCTTGTTCTTGCAATTTTGCACTCGCTATGCCCTTGTTCTTGCAATTTTGCACACGTTAGGCCCTTGTTTTTGGAATTTAGCACACGCTAGGCTCTTGTTCTTGCAATTTTGCACACGCTAGGCCCTTGTTCTTGCAAGTTTGCACACGCTAGGCTCTTGTTCTTGCAATTTTGCACTCGCTATGCCCTTGTTATTGCTATTTTGCACACGCTAGGCCCTTGTTCTTGCAATTTTGCACTCGCTATGCCCTTGTTCTTGCAATTTTACACACGCTAGGCCCTTGTTCTTGCTATTTTGCACACGCTAGGCCGTTGTTCTTGCTATTTTGCATATGCTAGGCCCTTGTTCTTGCTATTTTGCACACGCTAGGCCCTTGTTCTGTTTATTTTGCACACGCTAGGCCCTTGTTCTTGCAATTTTGCACACGCTAGGCCTTTGTTCTTGCAATTTTGCACACACTAGGCCCTTGTTCTTGCTATTTTGCACACGCTATGCCCTTGTTCTTTTTATTTTGCACACGCTAGGCCCTTGCTCTTGCAATTTTGCACACGCTAGACCCTTATTCTTGATATTTTGCACACGCTAGGCCCTTATTCTTGCCATTTTGCACATACTAGGCCCTTGTTCTTGCAATTTTGCACACGCTAGGCCCTTGTTCTTGCAATTTTGCACACGCTATGCCCTTGTTCTTGCAATTTTGCACTGGCTATGCCCTTGTTATTGCTATTTTGCACACGCTAGGCCCTTGTTCTTTCTATTTTGCACTCGCTAGGCCCTTGTTCTTGCAATTTTGCACACGCTAGGCCCTTGTTCTTGCAAGTTTGCACACGCTAGGCCCTTGTTCTTGCAATTTTGCACACGCTATGCCCTTGTTCTTGCAATTTTGCACTCGCTATGCCCTTTTTCTTGCTATTTTGCACACGCTATGCCCTTGTTCTTTTTATTTTGCACACGTTAGGCCCTTGCTCTTGCAATTTTGCACACGCTAGACCCTTGTTCTTGATATTTTGCACACGCTAGGCCCTTATTCTTGCAATTTTGCACATACTAGGCCCTTGTTCTTGCAATTTTGCACACGCTAGGCCCTTGTTCTTGCAATTTTGCACACGCTAGGCCCTTGTTCTTGCAATTTTGCACTCGCTATGCCCTTGTTATTGCAATTTTGCACACGCTAGGCCCTTGTTCTTGCAAGTTTGCACACGCTAGGCCCTTGTTCTTGCAATTTTGCACTCGCTATGCCCTTGTTCTTGCAAGTTTGCACACGCTAGGCCCTTGTTCTTGCAATTTTGCACTCGCTATGCCCTTGTTCTTGCAATTTTGCACACGTTAGGCCCTTGTTTTTGGAATTTAGCACACGCTAGGCTCTTGTTCTTGCAATTTTGCACACGCTAGGCCCTTGTTCTTGCAAGTTTGCACACGCTAGGCTCTTGTTCTTGCAATTTTGCACTCGCTATGCCCTTGTTATTGCTATTTTGCACACGCTAGGCCCTTGTTCTTGCAATTTTGCACTCGCTATGCCCTTGTTCTTGCAATTTTACACACGCTAGGCCCTTGTTCTTGCTATTTTGCACACGCTAGGCCGTTGTTCTTGCTATTTTGCATATGCTAGGCCCTTGTTCTTGCTATTTTGCACACGCTAGGCCCTTGTTCTGTTTATTTTGCACACGCTAGGCCCTTGTTCTTGCTATTTTGCACACGCTATGCCCTTGTTCTTTTTATTTTGCACACGCTAGGCCCTTGCTCTTGCAATTTTGCACACGCTAGACCCTTATTCTTGATATTTTGCACACGCTAGGCCCTTATTCTTGCCATTTTGCACATACTAGGCCCTTGTTCTTGCAATTTTGCACACGCTAGGCCCTTGTTCTTGCAATTTTGCACACGCTATGCCCTTGTTCTTGCAATTTTGCACTCGCTATGCCCTTGTTATTGCTATTTTGCACACGCTAGGCCCTTGTTCTTGCTATTTTGCACTCGCTAGGCCCTTGTTCTTGCAATTTTGCACACGCTAGGCCCTTGTTCTTGCAAGTTTGCACACGCTAGGCCCTTGTTCTTGCAACTTTGCACTCGCTATGCCCTTGTTCTTGCAATTTTGCACACGCTAGGCCTTTGTTCTTGCAATTTTGCGCTCGCTATGCCCTTGTTCTTGCAATTTTGCACACGTTAGGCCCTTGTTTTTGGAATTTAGCACACGCTAGGCTCTTGTTCTTGCAAATTTTGCACACGCTAGGCCCTTGTTCTTGCAAGTTTGCACACGCTACGCTCTTGTTCTTGCAATTTTACACTCGCTATGCCCTTGTTATTGCTATTTTGCACACGCTAGGCCCTTGTTCTTGCTATTTTGCACTCGCTAGGACCTTGTTCTTGCAATTTTGCACACGCTAGGCCCTTGTTCTTGCAAGTTTGCACACGCTAGGCCCTTGTTCTTGCAATTTTGCACTCGCTATGCCCTTGTTCTTGCAATTTTGCACACGCTAGTCCCTCATTCTTGCACTTTTGCACACGCTAGACCCTTGTTCTTGCAAGTTTGCACGTGCTAGGCCCTTTTTCTTGCAATTTTTCACTCGCTAGGCCCTTGTTCTTGCAAATTTGCACACGCTAGGCCCTTGTTCTTGCATTTTTGCACTCGCTAGGCCCTTGTTCTTTCAATTTTGCACATGCTAGGCCCTTGTTCTTGCAATTTTGGCACACGCTAGGCCCTTGTTCTTGAAATTTTGCACACGCTATGCCCTTGTTCTTGCAATTTTGCACACGCTAGGCTCTTGTTATTTTGCAGATGCTAGGCCCTTGTTCTTGCTATTTTGCACTCGTTAGGCCCTTGTTTTTGCAATTTTGCACACGCTAGGCGCTTGTTCTTGCAATTTTTCGCTATGCCCTTGTTCTTGCAATTTCTCACACGCTTGGCCCTTGTTATTGCTATTTCTTGAACGCTAGGCCCTTGTTATTGCTATTTCGGGAAAGCTAGGCCCTTGTTTTTTATTTTGTGCACACGCTAGGCCCTTGCTCTTGCTATTTTGCACTCGCTAGGCCATTGTTCTTGCAATTTTGCACACGCTAGGCCCTTGTTCTTGCAATTTTGCACACGCTAGGCTCTTGTTCGTGCAATATTGCACTCGCTATGCCCTTGTTCTTGCTATTTTGCACACGCTAGGCCCTTGTTCTTGCCATTTTGCACACTTGCAATTTTGCACACGCTAGGCCCTTGTTCTTGCTATTTTGCACTCGCTATGCCCTTATTCTTGCAATTTTGCACACGCTAGGCCCTTGTTCTTAAACGTTTGCATGCGCTAGGCCCTTGTTCTTGCAATTTTGCACTCGCTAGGCCCTTGTTCTTGCAATTTTGCACATGCTAGGCCTTTGTTCTTGCAATTTTGCACACACTAGGCCCTTGTTCTTGCTATTTTGCACACGCAAAGCCCTTGTTTCTGAAATTTTGCACACGCTAGGCCCTTGTTCTTGCTATTTTGCACTCGCTAGGCCCTTGTTCTTGCAATTTTGCACACGCTAGGCCCTTGTTCTCGCTGTTTTGCACACGCTATGCTCTTGTTCTTGCAATTTTTTTCACGCTAGGCCCTTGTTCTTGCAAGTTTGCACATTCTAGGCCCTTGTTCTTGCAATTTTGCACACGCTAGGCCCTTGTTCTTGCAATTTTGCACTCGCTATGCCCTTGTTCTTGCAATTTTGCACACGCTAGGCCCTTGTTCTTGCTATTTTGCACACGCTAGGCCGTTGTTCTTGCTATTTTGCATATGCTAGGCCCTTGTTCTTGCTATTTTGCACATGCTAGGCCCTTGTTCTGTTTATTTTGCACACGCTAGGCCCTTGTTCTTGCAATTTTGCACACGCTAGGCCCTTGTTCTTGCAATTTTTTACACACTAGGCCCTTGTTCTTGCTATTTTGCACACACTATGCCCTTGTTCTTTTTATTTTGCACACGCTAGGCCCTTGCTCTTGCAATTTTGCACACGCTAGACCCTTGTTCTTGATATTTTGCACACGCTAGGCCCTTATTCTTGCCATTTTGCACATACTAGGCCCTTGTTCTTGCAATTTTGCACACGCTAGGCCCTTGTTCTTGCAATTTTGCACTCGCTATGCCCTTGATATTGCTATTTTGCACACGCTAGGCCCTTGTTCTTGCTATTTTGCACTCGCTAGGCCCTTGTTCTTGCAATTTTGCACTCGCTATGCCCTTGTTCTTGCAAGTTTGCACACGCTAGGCCCTTGTTCTTGCAATTTTGGACTCGCTATGCCCTTGTTCTTGCAATTTTGCACACGTTAGGCCCTTGTTTTTGGAATTTAGCACACGCTAGGCTCTTGTTCTTGCAATTTTGCACACGCTAGGCCCTTGTTCTTGCAAGTTTGCACACGCTAGGCTCTTGTTCTTGCAATTTTGCACTCGCTATGCCCTTGTTATTGCTATTTTGCACACGCTAGGCCCTTGTTCTTGCTATTTTGCACTCGCTAGGACCTTGTTCTTGCAATTTTGCACACGCTAGGCCCTTGTTCTTGCAAGTTTGCACACGCTAGGCCCTTGTTCTTGCAATTTTGCACTCGCTATGCCCTTGTTCTTGCTTTTTTGTACACGCTAGGCCCTCATTCTTGCACTTTTGCACACGCTAGACCCTTGTTCTTGCAAGTTTGCACGCGCTAGGCCCTTTTTCTTGCAATTTTTCACTCGCTAGGCCCTTGTTCTTGCTATTTTGCACACGATAGGCCCTTGTTCTTGCAAATTTGCACACGCTAGGCCCTTGTTCTTGCATTTTTGCACTCGCTAGGCCCTTGTTCTTGTAATTTTGGCACACGCTAGGCCCTTGTTCTTGAAATTTTGCACACGCTATGCCCTTGTTCTTGCAAGTTTGCACACGCTAGGCCCTTGTCCTTGCAATTTTGCACTCGCTATGCCCTTGTTCTTGCAATTTTGCACACGTTAGGCCCTTGTTTTTGGAATTTAGCACACGCTAGGCTCTTGTTCTTGCAATTTTGCACACGCTAGGCCCTTGTTCTTGCAAGTTTGCACACGCTAGGCTCTTGTTCTTGCAATTTTGCACTCGCTATGCCCTTGTTATTGCTATTTTGCACACGCTAGGCCCTTGTTCTTGCAATTTTGCACTCGCTATGCCCTTGTTCTTGCAATTTTACACACGCTAGGCCCTTGTTCTTGCTATTTTGCACACGCTAGGCCGTTGTTCTTGCTATTTTGCATATGCTAGGCCCTTGTTCTTGCTATTTTGCACACGCTAGGCCCTTGTTCTGTTTATTTTGCACACGCTAGGCCCTTGTTCTTGCAATTTTGCACACGCTAGGCCTTTGTTCTTGCAATTTTGCACACACTAGGCCCTTGTTCTTGCTATTTTGCACACGCTATGCCCTTGTTCTTTTTATTTTGCACACGCTAGGCCCTTGCTCTTGCAATTTTGCACACGCTAGACCCTTATTCTTGATATTTTGCACACGCTAGGCCCTTATTCTTGCCATTTTGCACATACTAGGCCCTTGTTCTTGCAATTTTGCACACACTAGGCCCTTGTTCTTGCAATTTTGCACACGCTATGCCCTTGTTCTTGCAATTTTGCACTCGCTATGCCCTTGTTATTGCTATGTTGCACACGCTAGGCCCTTGTTCTTGCTATTTTGCACTCGCTAGGCCCTTGTTCTTGCAATTTTGCACACGCTAGGCCCTTGTTCTTGCAAGTTTGCACACGCTAGGCCCTTGTTCTTGCAACTTTGCACTCGCTATGCCCTTGTTCTTGCAATTTTGCACACGCTAGGCCTTTGTTCTTGCAATTTTGCGCTCGCTATGCCCTTGTTCTTGCAATTTTGCACACGTTAGGCCCTTGTTTTTGGAATTTAGCACACGCTAGGCTCTTGTTCTTGCAATTTTGCACACGCTAGGCCCTTGTTCTTGCAAGTTTGCACACGCTACGCTCTTGTTCTTGCAATTTTACACTCGCTATGCCCTTGTTATTGCTATTTTGCACACGCTAGGCCCTTGTTCTTGCTATTTTGCACTCTCTAGGACCTTGTTCTTGCAATTTTGCACACGCTAGGCCCTTGTTCTTGCAAGTTTGCACACGCTAGGCCCTTGTTCTTGCAATTTTGCACTCGCTATGCCCTTGTTCTTGCAATTTTGCACACGCTAGTCCCTCATTCTTGCACTTTTGCACACGCTAGACCCTTGTTCTTGCAAGTTTGCACGTGCTAGGCCCTTTTTCTTGCAATTTTTCACTCGCTAGGCCCTTGTTCTTGCAAATTTGCACACGCTAGGCCCTTGTTCTTGCATTTTTGCACTCGCTAGGCCCTTGTTCTCTCAATTTTGCACATGCTAGGCCCTTGTTCTTGCAATTTTGGCACACGCTAGGCCCTTGTTCTTGAAATTTTGCACACGCTATGCCCTTGTTCTTGCAATTTTGCACACGCTAGGCTCTTGTTATTTTGCAGATGCTAGGCCCTTGTTCTTGCTATTTTGCACTCGTTAGGCCCTTGTTGTTGGAATTTTGCACACGCTAGGCCCTTGTTCTTGCAATTTTGCACTCGCTACGCCCTTGTTCTTGCAATTTTGCACACGCTAGGCCCTTGTTATTGCTATTTTGCGAATGCTTGGCCCTTGTTCTTGCTATTTCGCGAACGCTAGGCCCTTGTTCTTGATTTTCTGCACACCCTAGGCCCTTGTTCTTGCTATTTTGCACTCGCTAGGCCTATGTTCTTGCAATTTTTCACACGCTAGGCCCTTGTTCTTGAAATTGTGCACACGCTAGGCCCTTGTTCTTGCAATTTTGCACACGCTAGGCCCTTGTTCTTTATACTTTGCACATGCTAGGCCCTTTTTCTTTTTATTTTGCACACGCTAGGCCCCTTTTCTTGCTATTTTGCACCACTATGCCCTTGTTCTTTTTATTTTGCACACGTTAGGCCCTTGTTCTTGCAATTTTGCACACGCTAGACCCTTGTTCTTTATATTTTGCACACGCTAGGCCCTTGTTCTTGCCATTTTGCACATACTAGGCCCTTGTTCTTGCAGTTTTGCACACGGTAGGCCCTTGTTCTTGCTATTTTGCTAACGCTAGGCCCTTGTTCTTGATTTTTTGCACACGCTAGGCCCTTGCTCTTGCAATTTTGCACTCGCAAGGCCCTTGTTCTTACAATTCTGCACACGCTAGACCCTTGTTCTTTCTATTTTGCACACCCTAGGCCCTTGTTCTTTTTATTTTGCACACGCTAGGCCCTTGTTCTTTTTTATTTTGCACACGCTAGGCCCTTGTTCTTGCTATTTTGCACACGCTATGCCCTTGTTCTTTTTATTTTGCACGCGCTAGGCCCTTGTTCTTGCAATTTTGCACTCACTAGATCCTTGTTCTTGCTATTTTGCACATGCTAGGCCCTTGTTCTTGCCATTTTGCACATACTAGGCCCTTGTTCTTGCAATTTTGCACACGCTAGGCCCTTGTACTTGCTATTTCGCGAACGCTAGGCCCTTGTTCTTGATTTCTTTCACACGGTAGGCCCTTGCTCTTGCTATTTTGCACTCGCTAGGCCCTTGTTCTTGCAGTCTTGCACACGCTAGGCCCTTGTTCTTGCAATTTTGCACATGCTAGGCCCTTGTTCTTGCAATTTTGCACACGCTAGGCCCTTGTTCTTGCAATTTTGCACACGCTAGGCCCTTGTTCTTGCTATTTTGCACACTCTAGGCCCTTGTTCTTGCTATTTTGCACACACTAGGCCTTTGTTATTGCTATTTTGCACATGCTAGGCCCTTGTTCTTGCTATTTTGCACACGCTAGGCCCTTGTTCTTGCTATTTTGCACACGCTTGGCCCTTGTTCTTGATTTTTTGCACACGCTAGGCCCTTGCTCTTGCAATTTTGCACTCGCTAGGCCCTTGTTCTTGCAATTCTGCACACGTTAGACCCTTGTTCCTTCTATTTTGCACACGCTAGGCCCTTGTTCTTTTTATTTTGCACACGCTAGGCCCTTGTTCTTTTTATTTTGCACACGCTAGGCCCTTGTTCTTGCTATTTTGCAAGCGCTATGCCCTTGTTCTTTTTATTTTGCACACGCTAGGCCCTTGTTCTTGCAATTTTGCACTCGCTAGACCCTTGTTCTTGCTTTTTTGCACATGATAGGCCCTTGTTCTTGCCATTTTGCACATACTAGGCCCTTGTTCCTGCAATTTTGCACACGCTAGGCCCTTGTTCTTGCTATTTCGCGAACGCTAGGCCCTTGTTCTTGATTTTTTTCACACGCTAGGCCCTTGCTCTTGCTATTTTGCACTCGCTAGGCCCTTGTTCTTGCAATTTTGCACACGCTAGGCCCTTGTTCTTGCAATTTTGCATACGCTAGGCCCTTGTTCTTGCAATTTTGCACACGCTAGGCCCTTGTTTTTGCAATTTTGCACACGCTAGGCCCTTGTTCTTGCAATTTTGCATACGCTAGGCCCTTGTTCTTGCTATTTTGCACACGCTAGGCCCTTGTTCTTGCTATTTTGCACACTCGAGGCCCTTGTTCTTGCTATTTTGCACACGGTAGGCCCTTGTTATTGCTATTTTGCACATGCTAGGCCCTTGCTCTTGCTATTTTGCACTCGCTAGGCCCATGTTCTTGCAATTTTGCACACGCTAGGCCCTTGTCCTTGCAATTTTGAACATGCTAGGCTCTTATTTTTGCTATTTTGCACTCGCTAGGCCCTTGTTCTTGCAATTTTGCATACGCTAGGCCCTTGTTCCTGCAATTTTGCACATGCTAGGCCCATGTTTATGCAATTTTGCACACGCTAGGCCCTTGTTTCTTGCAATTTTGCATACGCTAGGCCCTTGTTCTTGCTATCTTGCACACGCTAGGCCCTTGTTCTTGCTATTTTTAACACGCTAGGCCCTTGTTCTTGCAATTTTGCACACGCTAGGCCCTTGTTCTTGCTATTTTGCACACGCTAGGCCCTTGTTATTGCTATTTTGCACACGCTAGGCCCTTGTTATTGCTATTTTGCACACGCTAGGCCCTTGTTCTTGCTATTTTGCACACGCTAGGCCCTTGTTCTTGCTATTTTGCACACGCTTGGCCCTTGTTCTTGCAATTTTGCACATGCTATGCCCTTGTTCTTTTTATTTTGCACATGCTAGGCCGTTGTTCTTGCAATTTTGCAAACGAATGGCCCTTGTTGTTGCTATTTTGCACACGCTAAGCCTTGGTTCTTGCAATTTTGCACTCGCTATGCCCTTGTTCTTGCAATTTTGCACTCGCTAGGCCCTTGTTCTTGCAATTTTGCACATACTAGGACCTTGTTCTTGCAATTTTGCACAAGCTAGGCCCTTCTTCTTGCAATTTTGCATACGCTAGGCCCTTGTTCTTGCTATTTCGCACACGCTAGGTCCATATTTTTGAAATTTTCCACACGCTAGGCCCTTGTTCTTGTAATTCTGCACACGCTAGGCCCTTGTTCTTGCATTTTTGCACTCGCTAGGCCCTTGTTCTTGCAATTTTGCACATGCTAGGCCCTTGTTCTTGCAATTATGCATACGCTATGCCCTTGTTCTTGCAATTTTTCACACGCTATGCCCTTGTTCTTGCTATTTTTCGCACGCTAGGCCCTTGTTACTGAAACTTTGCACACGCTACCCCCTTGTTCTTGCTATTTTACACTCGCTATGCCCTTGTTCTTGCAATTTTGCACATGCTTGGCCCTTGTTCTTGCTATTTTGCACACGCCATGCCCTTGTTCTTGCAATTTTGCACACGCTAGGCCCTTGTTCTTGCTATTTTGCACATGCTAGGCCCTCGTTCTTGCAATTTTGCACTCGCTATGCCCTTGTTCTTGCTATTTTGCACACGCTAGGCCCTTATTCTTGCCATTTTGCACACATTAGGCCCTTGTTCTAGCAATTTTGCACACGCTAGGCCCTTGTTCTTGCTATTTTGCACTCGCTAGGCCCTTGTTCTCGCAATTTTGCACATGCTGGGCCCTTGTTCTTGCAAGTTTGCATACGCTAGGCTCTTGATATTTTGCACATGCTAGGCCCTTGTTGTTGCTATTTTGCACTCGTAACGCCCTTGTTGTTGCAATTTTGCACACGCTAGGCCCTTGTTCTTGCAATTTTGCACTCGCTATGCCCTTGTTCTTGCAATTTTGCACACGCTAGGCCCTTGTTCCTGCAATTTTGCATTCGCTATGCCCTTGTTCTTGCAGTTTTGCACACGCTAGGCCCTTGTTATTCCTACTTGCACACGCTAGGCCCTTTTACTTGCAATTTTGCACATGCTAGGCACTTGTTCTTGCAATTTTGCACATGCTAGGCCCTTGTTCTTGCAATTTTGGCACACGCTAGGCCCTTGTTCTTGAAATTTTGCACACGCTATGCCCTTGTTCTTGCAATTTTGCACACGCTAGGCTCTTGTTATTTTGCAGATGCTAGGCCCTTGTTCTTGCTATTTTGCACTCGTTAGGCCCTTGTTGTTGGAATTTTGCACACGCTAGGCCCTTGTTCTTGCAATTTTGCACTCGCTACGCCCTTGTTCTTGCAATTTTGCACACGCTAGGCCCTTGTTATTGCTATTTTGCGAATGCTTGGCCCTTGTTCTTGCTATTTCGCGAACGCTAGGCCCTTGTTCTTGATTTTCTGCACACCCTAGGCCCTTGTTCTTGCTATTTTGCACTCGCTAGGCCTATGTTCTTGCAATTTTTCACACGCTAGGCCCTTGTTCTTGAAATTGTGCACACGCTAGGTCCTTGTTCTTGCAATTTTGCACACGCTAGGCCCTTGTTCTTTATACTTTGCACATGCTAGGCCCTTTTTCTTTTTATTTTGCACACGCTAGGCCCCTTTTCTTGCTATTTTGCACCACTATGCCCTTGTTCTTTTTATTTTGCACACGTTAGGCCCTTGTTCTTGCAATTTTGCACGCGCTAGACCCTTGTTCTTTATATTTTGCACACGCTAGGCCCTTGTTCTTGCCATTTTGCACATACTAGGCCCTTGTTCTTGCAGTTTTGCACACGGTAGGCCCTTGTTCTTGCTATTTTGCTAACGCTAGGCCCTTGTTCTTGATTTTTTGCACACGCTAGGCCCTTGCTCTTGCAATTTTGCACTCGCAAGGCCCTTGTTCTTACAATTCTGCACACGCTAGACCCTTGTTCTTTCTATTTTGCACACCCTAGGCCCTTGTTCTTTTTATTTTGCACACGCTAGGCCCTTGTTCTTTTTTATTTTGCACATGCTAGGCCCTTGTTCTTGCTATTTTGCACACGCTATGCCCTTGTTCTTTTTATTTTGCACGCGCTAGGCCCTTGTTCTTGCAATTTTGCACTCACTAGATCCTTGTTCTTGCTATTTTGCACATGCTAGGCCCTTGTTCTTGCCATTTTGCACATACTAGGCCCTTGTTCTTGCAATTTTGCACACGCTAGGCCCTTGTACTTGCTATTTCGCGAACGCTAGGCCCTTGTTCTTGATTTCTTTCACACGGTAGGCCCTTGCTCTTGCTATTTTGCACTCGCTAGGCCCTTGTTCTTGCAGTCTTGCACACGCTAGGCCCTTGTTCTTGCAATTTTGCACATGCTAGGCCCTTGTTCTTGCAATTTTGCACACGCTAGGCCCTTGTTCTTGCAATTTTGCACACGCTAGGCCCTTGTTCTTGCTATTTTGCACACTCTAGGCCCTTGTTCTTGCTATTTTGCACACACTAGGCCCTTGTTATTGCTATTTTGCACATGCTAGGCCCTTGTTCTTGCTATTTTGCACACGCTAGGCCCTTGTTCTTGCTATTTTGCACACGCTTGGCCCTTGTTCTTGATTTTTTGCACACGCTAGGCCCTTGCTCTTGCAATTTTGCACTCGCTAGGCCCTTGTTCTTGCAATTCTGCACACGTTAGACCCTTGTTCCTTCTATTTTGCACACGCTAGGCCCTTGTTCTTTTTATTTTGCACACGCTAGGCCCTTGTTCTTTTTATTTTGCACAAGCTAGGCCCTTGTTCTTGCTATTTTGCAAGCGCTATGCCCTTGTTCTTTTTATTTTGCACACGCTAGGCCCTTGTTCTTGCAATTTTGCACTCGCTAGACCCTTGTTCTTGCTTTTTTGCACATGATAGGCCCTTGTTCTTGCCATTTTGCACATACTAGGCCCTTGTTCCTGCAATTTTGCACACGCTAGGCCCTTGTTCTTGCTATTTCGCGAACGCTAGGCCCTTGTTCTTGATTTTTTTCACACGCTAGGCCCTTGCTCTTGCTATTTTGCACTCGCTAGGCCCTTGTTCTTGCAATTTTGCACACGCTAGGCCCTTGTTCTTGCAATTTTGCATACGCTAGGCCCTTGTTCTTGCAATTTTGCACACGCTAGGCCCTTGTTTTTGCAATTTTGCACACGCTAGGCCCTTGTTCTTGCAATTTTGCATACGCTAGGCCCTTGTTCTTGCTATTTTGCACACGCTAGGCCCTTGTTCTTGCTATTTTGCAAACTCGAGGCCCTTGTTCTTGCTATTTTGCACACGGTTGGCCCTTGTTATTGCTATTTTGCACATGCTAGGCCCTTGCTCTTGCTATTTTGCACTCGCTAGGCCCATGTTCTTGCAATTTTGCACACGCTAGGCCCTTGTCCTTGCAATTTTGAACATGCTAGGCTCTTATTTTTGCTATTTTGCACTCGCTAGGCCCTTGTTCTTGCAATTTTGCATACGCTAGGCCCTTGTTCCTGCAATTTTGCACATGCTAGGCCCATGTTTATGCAATTTTGCACACGCTAGGCCCTTGTTTCTTGCAATTTTGCATACGCTAGGCCCTTGTTCTTGCTATCTTGCACACGCTAGGCCCTTGTTCTTGCTATTTTTAACACGCTAGGCCCTTGTTCTTGCAATTTTGCACACGCTAGGCCCTTGTTCTTGCTATTTTGCACACGCTAGGCCCTTGTTATTGCTATTTTGCACACGCTAGGCCCTTGTTATTGCTATTTTGCACACGCTAGGCCCTTGTTCTTGCTATTTTGCACACGCTAGGCCCTTGTTCTTGCTATTTTGCACACGCTTGGCCCTTGTTCTTGCAATTTTGCACATGCTATGCCCTTGTTCTTTTTATTTTGCACATGCTAGGCCGTTGTTCTTGCAATTTTGCAAACGAATGGCCCTTGTTGTTGCTATTTTGCACACGCTAAGCCTTGGTTCTTGCAATTTTGCACTCGCTATGCCCTTGTTCTTGCAATTTTGCACTCGCTAGGCCCTTGTTCTTGCAATTTTGCACATACTAGGACCTTGTTCTTGCAATTTTGCACAAGCTAGGCCCTTCTTCTTGCAATTTTGCATACGCTAGGCCCTTGTTCTTGCTATTTCGCACACGCTAGGTCCATATTTTTGAAATTTTCCACACGCTAGGCCCTTGTTCTTGTAATTCTGCACACGCTAGGCCCTTGTTCTTGCATTTTTGCACTCGCTAGGCCCTTGTTCTTGCAATTTTGCACATGCTAGGCCCTTGTTCTTGCAATTATGCATACGCTATGCCCTTGTTCTTGCAATTTTTCACACGCTATGCCCTTGTTCTTGCTATTTTTCGCACGCTAGGCCCTTGTTACTGAAACTTTGCACACGCTACCCCCTTGTTCTTGCTATTTTACACTCGCTATGCCCTTGTTCTTGCAATTTTGCACATGCTTGGCCCTTGTTCTTGCTATTTTGCACACGCCATGCCCTTGTTCTTGCAATTTTGCACACGCTAGGCCCTTGTTCTTGCTATTTTGCACATGCTAGGCCCTCGTTCTTGCAATTTTGCACTCGCTATGCCCTTGTTCTTGCTATTTTGCACACGCTAGGCCCTTATTCTTGCCATTTTGCACACATTAGGCCCTTGTTCGAGCAATTTTGCACACGCTAGGCCCTTGTTCTTGCTATTTTGCACTCGCTAGGCCCTTGTTCTCGCAATTTTGCACATGCTGGGCCCTTGTTCTTGCAAGTTTGCATACGCTAGGCTCTTGATATTTTGCACATGCTAGGCCCTTGTTGTTGCTATTTTGCACTCGTAACGCCCTTGTTGTTGCAATTTTGCACACGCTAGGCCCTTGTTCTTGCAATTTTGCACTCGCTATGCCCTTGTTCTTGCAATTTTGCACACGCTAGGCCCTTGTTCCTGCAATTTTGCATTCGCTATGCCCTTGTTCTTGCAGTTTTGCACACGCTAGGCCCTTGTTATTCCTACTTGCACACGCTAGGCCCTTTTACTTGCAATTTTGCACATGCTAGGCACTTGTTCTTGCAATTTTGCACATGCTAGGCCCTTGTTCTTGCTATTTTGCACACGCTAGGCCCTTTTTCTTGCAATTTTGCACACGCGAGGTCCTTGTTCTTGCTATTTTGCACACGCTAGGCCCTTTTTTTTTTGCTATTTGGCACACGCTAGGCCCTTGTTCTTGCAATTTTGCACACGCTAGGCCCTTGTTTTTGCAATTTTGCACACGCTAGGCCCTTGTTCTTGCAATTTTGCACTCGCTATGCCCTTGTTATTGCAGTTTTGCACACGCTAGGCCCTCATTCTTGCACTTTTGCACATGCTAGACTCTTGTTCTTGCAAGTTTGCACACGCTAGGCCCTTTTTCTTGCAATTTTTCACTCGCTAGGCCCTTGTTCTTGCTAGTTTGCACACGATAGGCCCTTGTTCTCACAAATTTGCACATGCTAGGCCCTTGTTCTTGCATTTTTGCACATGCTAGGCCCTTGTTCTTGCAATTTTGGCACACGCTAGGCCCTTGTTCTTGAAATTTTGCACTCGCTATGCCCTTGTTCTTGCAATTTTCCACATGCTAGGCCCTTGTTCTTGCTATTTTGCACTCGTTAGGCCCTTGTTTTTGCAATTTTGCACACGCTAGGCGCTTGTTCTTGCAATTTTTCGCTATGCCCTTGTTCTTGCAATTTCACACACGCTAGGCCCTTGTTATTGCTATTTCGCGAACGCTAGGCCCTTGTTATTGCTATTTCGCGAAAGCTAGGCCCTAGCTCTTGCTATTTTGCACTCGCTAGGCCATTGTTCTTGCAATTTTGCACACGCTAGGCCCTTGTTCTTGCAATTTTGCACACGCTAGGCTCTTGTTCGTGCAATATTGCACTCGCTATGCCCTTGTTCTTGCTATTTTGCACACGCTAGGCCCTTGTTCTTGCCATTTTGCACACTTGCAATTTTGCACATGCTAGGCCCTTGTTCTTGCTATTTTGCACTCGCTATGCCCTTATTCTTGCAATTTTGCACACGCTAGGCCCTTGTTCTTGAAAGTTTGCATGCGCTAGGCCCTTGTTCTTGCAATTTTGCACTCGCTACGCCCTTGTTCTTGCAATTTTGCACATGCTAGGCCCTTGTTCTTGCAATTTTGCACACACTAGGCCCTTGTTCTTGCTATTTTGCACACGCAAAGCCCTTGTTTCTGAAATTTTGCACACGCTAGGCCCTTGTTCTTGCTATTTTGCACTCGCTAGGCCCTTGTTCTTGCTATTTTGCACACGCTAGGCCCTTGTTCTCGCTGTTTTGCACACGCTATGCTCTTGTTCTTGCAATTTTTTTCACGCTAGGCCCTTGTTCTTGCAAGTTTGCACACACTAGGCCCTTTTTCTTGCTATTTTGCACACGCTAGGCCCTTGTTCTTGCAATTTTGCACTCGCTATGCCCTTGTTCTTGCAATTTTGCACACGCTAGGCCCTTGTTCTTGCAAGTTTGCACACGCTAGGCTCTTGTTCTTGCAATTTTGCACTCGCTATGCCCTTGTTATTGCTATTTTGCACACGCTAGGCCCTTGTTCTTGCTATTTTGCACTCGCTAGGACCTTGTTCTTGCAATTTTGCACACGCTAGGCCCTTGTTCTTGCAAGTTTGCACACGCTAGGCCCTTGTTCTTGCAATTTTGCACTCGCTATGCCCTTGTTCTTGCAATTTTGCACACGCTAGGCCCTCATTCTTGCACTTTTGCACACGCTAGACCCTTGTTCTTGCAAGTTTGCACGCGCTAGGCCCTTTTTCTTGCAATTTTTCACTCGCTAGGCCCTTGTTCTTGCTATTTTGCACACGATAGGCCCTTGTTCTTGCAAATTTGCACACGCTAGGCCCTTGTTCTTGCATTTTTGCACTCGCTAGGCCCTTGTTCTTTCAATTTTGCACATGCTAGGCCCTTGTTCTTGCTATTTTGCACACGCTAGGCCCTTGTTCTTGCTATTTTGCACACTCGAGGCCCTTGTTCTTGCTATTTTGCACACGGTAGGCCCTTGTTATTGCTATTTTGCACATGCTAGGCCCTTGCTCTTGCTATTTTGCACTCGCTAGGCCCATGTTCTTGCAATTTTGCACACGCTAGGCCCTTGTCCTTGCAATTTTGAACATGCTAGGCTCTTTTTTTTGCTATTTTGCACTCGCTAGGCCCTTGTTCTTGCAATTTTGCATACGCTAGGCCCTTGTTCCTGCAATTTTGCACATGCTAGGCCCATGTTTATGCAATTTTGCACACGCTAGGCCCTTGTTTCTTGCAATTTTGCATACGCTAGGCCCTTGTTCTTGCTATCTTGCACACGCTAGGCCCTTGTTCTTGCTATTTTTAACACGCTAGGTCCTTGTTCTTGCAATTTTGCACACGCTAGGCCCTTGTTCTTGCTATTTTGCACACGCTAGGCCCTTGTTATTGCTATTTTGCATACGCTAGGCCCTTGTTATTGCTATTTTGCACACGCTAGGCCCTTGTTATTGCTATTTTGCACACGCTAGGCCCTTGTTCTTGCTATTTTGCACACGCTAGGCCCTTGTTCTTGCTATTTTGCACACGCTTGGCCCTTGTTCTTGCAATTTTGCACATGCTATGCCCTTGTTCTTTTTATTTTGCACATGCTAGGCCGTTGTTCTTGCAATTTTGAAAACGAATGGCCCTTGTTGTTGCTATTTTGCACACGCTAAGCCTTGGTTCTTGCAATTTTGCACTCGCTATGCCCTTGTTCTTGCAATTTTGCACTCGCTAGGCCCTTGTTCTTGCAATTTTGCACATACTAGGACCTTGTTCTTGCAATTTTGCACACGCTAGGCCCTTCTTCTTGTAATTTTGCATACGCTAGGCCCTTGTTCTTGCTATTTTGCACACGCTAGGTCCATATTTTTGAAATTTTCCACACGCTAGGCCCTTGTTCTTGTAATTCTGCACACGCTAGGCCCTTGTTCTTGCATTTTTGCACTCGCTAGGCCCTTGTTCTTGCAATTTTGCACATGCTAGGCCCTTGTTCTTGCAATTATGCATACGCTATGCCCTTGTTTTTGCAATGTTTCACACGCTATGCCCTTGTTCTTGCTATTTTTCGCACGCTAGGCCCTTGTTACTGAAACTTTGCACACGCTACCCCCTTGTTCTTGCTATTTTACACTCACTATGCCCTTGTTCTTGCAATTTTGCACATGCTAGGCCCTTGTTCTTGCTATTTTGCACACGCTATGCCCTTGTTCTTGCAATTTTGCACACGCTAGGCCCTTGTTCTTGCTATTTTGCACATGCTAGGCCTTCGTTCTTGCAATTTTGCACTCGCTATGCCCTTGTTCTTGCTATTTTGCACACGCTAGGCCCTTATTCTTGCCATTTTGCACACATTAGGCCCTTGTTCTAGCAATTTTGCACACGCTAGGCCCTTGTTCTTGCTATTTTGCACTCGCTAGGCCCTTGTTCTCGCAATTTTGCACATGCTAGGCCCTTGTTCTTGCAAGTTTGCACACGCTAGGCTCTTGATATTTTGCACATGCTAGGCCCTTGTTGTTGCTATTTTGCACTCGTAACGCCCTTGTTGTTGCAATTTTGCACACGCTAGGCCCTTGTTCTTGCAATTTTGCACTCGCTATGCCCTTGTTCTTGCAATTTTGCACACGCTAGGCCCTTGTTCCTGCAATTTTGCATTCGCTATGCCCTTGTTCTTGCAGTTTTGCACACGCTAGGCCCTTGTTATTCCTACTTGCACACGCTAGGCCCTTTTACTTGCAATTTTGCACATGCTAGGCACTTGTTCTTGCAATTTTGCACATGCTAGGCCCTTGTTCTTGCTATTTTGCATACGCTAGGCCCTATTTCTTGCAATTTTGCACACGCTAGGTCCTTGTTCTTGCTATTTTGCACACGCTAGGCCCTTTTTTTTTTGCTATTTGGCACACGCTAGGCCCTTGTTCTTGCAATTTTGCACACGCTAGGCCCTTGTTTTTGCAATTTTGCACACGCTAGGCCCTTGTTCTTGCAATTTTGCACTCGCTATGCCCTTGTTATTGCAGTTTTGCACACGCTAGGCCCTCATTCTTGCACTTTTGCACATGCTAGACTCTTGTTCTTGCAAGTTTGCACACGCTAGGCCCTTTTTCTTGCAATTTTTCACTCGCTAGGCCCTTGTTCTTGCTAGTTTGCACACGATAGGCCCTTGTTCTCACAAATTTGCACATTCTAGGCCCTTGTTCTTGCATTTTTGCACATGCTAGGCCCTTGTTCTTGCAATTTTGGCACACGCTAGGCCCTTGTTCTTGAAATTTTGCACTCGCTATGCCCTTGTTCTTGCAATTTTGAACATGCTAGGCCCTTATTTTTGCTATTTTGCACTCGCTAGGCCCTTGTTCTTGCAATTTTGCATACGCTAGGCCCTTGTTCCTGCAATTTTGCACATGCTAGGCCCATGTTTATGCAATTTTGCACACGCTAGGCCCTTGTTTCTTGCAATTTTGCATACGCTAGGCCCTTGTTCTTGCTATCTTGCACACGCTAGGCCCTTGTTCTTGCTATTTTTAACACGCTAGGCCCTTGTTCTTGCAATTTTGCACACGCTAGGCCCTTGTTCTTGCTATTTTGCACACGCTAGGCCCTTGTTATTGCTATTTTGCATACGCTAGGCCCTTGTTATTGCTATTTTGCACACGCTAGGCCCTTGTTATTGCTATTTTGCACACGCTAGGCCCTTGTTCTTGCTATTTTGCACACGCTAGGCCCTTGTTCTTGCTATTTTGCACACGCTTGGCCCTTGTTCTTGCAATTTTGCACATGCTATGCCCTTGTTCTTTTTATTTTGCACATGCTAGGCCGTTGTTCTTGCAATTTTGCAAACGAACGGCCCTTGTTGTTGCTATTTTGCACACGCTAAGCCTTGGTTCTTGCAATTTTGCACTCGCTATGCCCTTGTTCTTGCAATTTTGCACTCGCTAGGCCCTTGTTCTTGCAATTTTGCACATACTAGGACCTTGTTCTTGCAATTTTGCACACGCTAGGCCCTTCTTCTTGCAATTTTGCATACGCTAGGCCCTTGTTCTTGCTATTTTGCACACGCTAGGTCCATATTTTTGAAATTTTCCACACGCTAGGCCCTTGTTCTTGTAATTCTGCACACGCTAGGCCCTTGTTCTTGCAATTTTGCACTCGCTAGGCCCTTGTTCTTGCAATTTTGCACATGCTAGGCCCTTGTTCTTGCAATTATGCATACGCTATGCCCTTGTTCTTGCAATTTTTCACACGCTATGCCCTTGTTCTTGCTATTTTTCGAACGCTAGGCCCTTGTTACTGAAACTTTGCACACGCTACCCCCTTGTTCTTGCTATTTTACACTCGCTATGCCCTTGTTCTTGCAATTTTGCACATGCTAGGCCCTTGTTCTTGCTATTTTGCACACGCTATGCCCTTGTTCTTGCAATTTTGCACACGCTAGGCCCTTGTTCTTGCTATTTTGCACATGCTAGGCCCTCGTTCTTGCAATTTTGCACTCGCTATGCCCTTGTTATTGCAGTTTTGCACACGCTAGGCCCTCATTCTTGCACTTTTGCACATGCTAGACTCTTGTTCTTGCAAGTTTGCACACGCTAGGCCCTTTTTCTTGCAATTTTTCACTCGCTAGGCCCTTGTTCTTGCTAGTTTGCACACGATAGGCCCTTGTTCTCACAAATTTGCACATGCTAGGCCCTTGTTCTTGCATTTTTGCACATGCTAGGCCCTTGTTCTTGCAATTTTGGCACACGCTAGGCCCTTGTTCTTGAAATTTTGCACTCGCTATGCCCTTGTTCTTGCAATTTTGCACATGCTAGGCCCTTATTCTTGCTATTTTGCACTCGTTAGGCCCTTGTTTTTGCAATTTTGCACACGCTAGGCGCTTGTTCTTGCAATTTTTTGCTATGCCCTTGTTCTTGCAATTTCTCACACGCTAGGCCCTTGTTATTGCTATTTCGCGAACGCTAGGCCCTTGTTATTGCTATTTCGCGAAAGCTAGGCCCTTGCTCTTGCTATTTTGCACTCGCTAGGCCATTGTTCTTGCAATTTTGCACATGCTAGGCCCTTGTTCTTGCAATTTTGCACACGCTAGGCTCTTGTTCGTGCAATATTGCACTCGCTATGCCCTTGTTCTAGCTATTTTGCACACGCTAGGCCCTTGTTCTTGCCATTTTGCACACTTGCAATTTTGCACATGCTAGGCCCTTGTTCTTGCTATTTTGCACTCGCTATGCCCTTATTCTTGCAATTTTGCACACGCTAGGCCCTTGTTCTTGAAAGTTTGCATGCGCTAGGCCCTTGTTCTTGCAATTTTGCACTCGCTACGCCCTTGTTCTTGCAATTTTGCACATGCTAGGCCCTTGTTCTTGCAATTTTGCACACACTAGGCCTTTGTTTCTGAAATTTTGCACACGCTAGGCCCTTGTTCTTGCTATTTTGCACTCGCTAGGCCCTTGTTCTTGCTATTTTGCACACGCTAGGCCCTTGTTCTCGCTGTTTTGCACACGCTATGCTCTTGTTCTTGCATTTTTTTTCACGCTAGGCCCTTGTTCTTGCAAGTTTGCACACACTAGGCCCTTTTTCTTCCTATTTTGCACACGCTAGGCCCTTGTTCTTGCAATTTTGCACTCGCTATGCCCTTGTTCTTGCAATTTTGCACACGCTAGGCCCTTGTTCTTGCAAGTTTGCACACGCTAGGCTCTTGTTCTTGCAATTTTGCACTCGCTATGCCCTTGTTATTGCTATTTTGCACACGCTAGGCCCTTGTTCTTGTTATTTTGCACTCGCTAGGACCTTGTTCTTGCAATTTTGCACACGCTAGGCCCTTGTTCTTGCAAGTTTGCACACGCTAGGCCCTTGTTCTTGCAATTTTGCACTCGCTATGCCCTTGTTCTTGCAATTTTGCACACGCTAGGCCCTCATTCTTGCACTTTTGCACACGCTAGACCCTTGTTCTTGCAAGTTTGCACGCGCTAGGCCCTTTTTCTTGCAATTTTTCACTCGCTAGGCCCTTGTTCTTGCTATTTTGCACACAATAGGCCCTTGTTCTTGCACATTTGCACACGCTAGGCCCTTGTTCTTGCATTTTTGCACTCGCTAGGCCCTTGTTCTTTCAATTTTGCACATGCTAGGCCCTTGCTCTTGCAATTTTGGCACACGCTAGGCCCTTGTTCTTGAAATTTTGCACACGCTTTGCCCTTGTTCTTGCAATTTTGCACACGCTAGGCTCTTGTTATTTTGCAGATGCTAGGCCCTTGTTCTTGCTATTTTGCACTCGTTAGGCCCTTGTTGTTGGAATTTTGCACACGCTAGGCCCTTGTTCTTGCAATTTTGCACTCGCTACGCCCTTGTTCTTGCAATTTTGCACACGCTAGGCCCTTGTTATTGCTATTTTGCGAACGCTTGGATCTTGTTCTTGCTATTTGGCGAACGCTAGGCCCTTGTTCTTGATTTTTTGCACACGCTAGGCCCTTGTTCTTGCAATTTTGCACTCGCTAGGCCCTTGTTCTTGGAATTTTGCACACGCTAGGCCCTTGTTCTTGAAATTGTGCACACGCTAGGCCCTTGTTCTTGCAATTTTGCACACGCTAGGCCCTTGTTCTTTATATTTTGCACATGCTAGGCCCTTTTTTTATTTATTTTGCACACGCTAGGCCCTTGTTCTTGCTATTTTGCACCACTATGCCCTTGTTCTTTATATTTTGCACACGCTAGGCCCTTGTTCTTGCCATTTTACACATACTAGGCCCTTGTTCTTGCAGTTTTGCACACGCTAGGCCCTTGTTCTTGCAATTTTGCTAACGCTATGCCCTTGTTCTTGATGTTTTTGCACACGCTAGGCCCTTGCTCTTGCAATTCTGCACACGCTAGACCCTTGTTCTTTCTATTTTGCACACCCTAGGCCCTTCTTCTTTTTATTTTGCACACGCTAGGCCCTTGTTCTTTTTTATTTTGCACACGCTAGGCCCTTGTTCTTGCTATTTTGCACACGCTATGCCCTTGTTCTTTTTATTTTGCACACGCTAGGCCCTTGTTCTTGCAATTTTGCACTCACTAGATCCTTGTTCTTGCTATTTTGCACATGCTAGGCCCTTGTTCTTGCCATTTTGCACATACTAGGCCCTTGTTCTTGCAATTTTGCACACGCTAGGCCCTTGTACTTGCTATTTCGCGAACGCTAGGCCCTTGTTCTTGCTATTTGGCGAACGCTAGGCCCTTGTTCTTGATTTTTTGCACACGCTAGGCCCTTGTTCTTGCAATTTTGCACTCGCTAGGCCCTTGTTCTTGGAATTTTGCACACGCTAGGCCTTTGTTCTTGAAATTGTGCACACGCTAGGCCCTTGTTCTTGCAATTTTGCACACGCTAGGCCCTTGTTCTTTATATTTTGCACATGCTAGGCCCTTTTTCTTTTTATTTTGCACACGCTAGGCCCTTGTTCTTGCTATTTTGCACCACTATGCCCTTGTTCTATATATTTTGCACACGCTAGGCCCTTGTTCTTGCCATTTTGCACATACTAGGCCCTTGTTCTTGCAGTTTTGCACACGCTAGGCCCTTGTTCTTGCAATTTTGCTAACGCTATGCCCTTGTTCTTGATTTTTTGCACACGCTAGACCCTTGTTCTTTCTATTTTGCACACCCTAGGCCCTTCTTCTTTTTATTTTGCACACGCTAGGCCCTTGTCCTTTTTTATTTTGCACACGCTAGGCCCTTGTTCTTGCTATTTTGCACACGCTATGCCCTTGTTCTTTTTATTTTGCACACGCTAGGCCCTTGTTCTTGCAATTTTGCATTCACTAAACCATTGTTCTTGCTATTTTGCACATGCTAGGCCCTTGTTCTTGCCATTTTGCACATACTAGGCCCTTGTTCTTGCAATTTTGCACACGCTAGGCCCTTGTTCTTGCTATTTCGCGAACGCTAGGCCCTTGTTCTTGATTTCTTTCACACGGTAGGCCCTTGCTCTTGCTATTTTGCACTCGCTAGGCCCTTGTTCTTGCAGTCTTGCACACGCTAGGCCCTTGTTCTTGCAATTTTGCACATGCTAGGCCCTTGTTCTTGCAATTTTGCACACACTAGGCCCTTGTTCTTGCAATTTTGCACACGCTATGCCCTTGTTCTTGCTATTTTGCACACTCTAGGCCCTTGTTCTTGCTATTTTGCACACACTAGGCCCTTGTTATTGCTATTTTGCACATGCTAGGCCCTTGTTCTTGCTTTTTTGCACACTCTAGGCCCTTGTTCTTGCAATTTTGCACACGCTAGGCCCTTGTTCTTGCTATTTTGCAAACGCTAGGCCCTTGTTCTTGATTTTTTGCACACGCTAGGCCCTTGCTCTTGCAATTTTGCACTCGCTAGGCCCTTGTTCTTGCAATTCTGCACACGTTAGACCCTTGTTCCTTCTATTTTGCACACGCTAGGCCCTTGTTCTTTTTATTTTGCACACGCTAGGCCCTTGTTCTTTTTATTTTGCACACGCTAGGCCCTTGTTCTTGCTATTTTGCACACGCTATGCCCTTGTTCTTTTTATTTTGCACACGCTAGGCCCTTGTTCTTGCAATTTTGCACTCGCTAGACCCTTGTTCTTGCTTTTTTGCACATGATAGGCCCTTGTTCTTGCCATTTTGCACATACTAGGCCCTTGTTCCTGCAATTTTGCACACGCTAGGCCCTTGTTCTTGCTATTTCGCGAACGCTAGGCCCTTGTTCTTGATTTCTTTCACACGCTAGGCCCTTGCTCTTGCTATTTTGCACTCGCTAGGCCCTTGTTCTTGCAATTTTGCACACGCTAGGCCCTTGTTCTTGCAATTTTGCATACGCTAGGCCCTTGTTCTTGCAATTTTGCACACGCTAGGCCCTTGTTCTTGCAATTTTGCACATGCTAGGCCCTTGTTCTTGCAATTTTGCATACGCTAGGCCCTTGTTCTTGCTATTTTGCACATGCTAGGCCCTTGTTCTTGCTATTTTGCACACTCGAGGCCCTTGTTCTTGTTATTTTGCACACGGTAGGCCCTTGTTATTGCTATTTTGCACATGCTAGGCCCTTGTTCTTGCTATTTTGCACTTCTAGGCCCATGTTCTTGCAATTTTGCACACGCTAGGCCCTTGTCCTTGCAATTTTGAACATGCTAGGCCCTTTTTCTTGCTATTTTGCACTCGCTAGGCCCTTGTTCTTGCAATTTTGCATACGCTAGGCCCTTGTTCTTGCAATTTTGCACATGCTAGGCCCATGTTCATGCAATTTTGCACACGCTAGGCCCTTGTTTCTTGCAATTTTGCATACGCTAGGCCCTTGTTCTTGCTATCTTGCACACGCTAGGCCCTTGTTCTTGCTATTTTTAACACGCTACCCCCTTGTTCTTGCAATTTTGCACACGCTAGGCCCTTGTTCTTGCTATTTTGCACACGCTAGGCCCTTGTTATTGCTATTTTGCATACGCTAGGCCCTTGTTATTGCTATTTTGCACACGCTAGGCCCTTGTTTTTGCTATTTTGCACACGCTAGGCCCTTGTTCTTGCTATTTTGCACACGCTAGGCCCTTGTTCTTGCTATTTTGCACACGCTTGGCCCTTGTTCTTGCAATTTTGCACATGCTATGCCCTTGTTCTTTTTATTTTGCACATGCTAGGCCGTTGTTCTTGCAATTTTGCAAACGAATGGCCCTTGTTGTTGCTATTTTGCACACGCTAAGCCTTGGTTCTTGCAATTTTGCACTCGCTATGCCCTTGTTCTTGCAATTTTGCACTCGCTAGCCCCTTGTTCTTGCAATTTTGCACATACTAGGACCTTGTTCTTGCAATTTTGCACACGCTAGGCCCTTCTTCTTGCAATTTTGCATACGCTTGGCCCTTGTTCTTGCTATTTTACACACGCTAGGTCCTTATTTTTGAAATTTTCCACACGCTAGGCCCTTGTTCTTGTAATTCTGCACACGCTAGGCCCTTGTTCTTGCAATTTTGCACTCGCTAGGCCCTTTTTCTTGCAATTTTGCACATGCTAGGCCCTTGTTCTTGCAATTATGCATACGCTATGCCCTTGTTCTTGCAATTTTTCACACGCTATGCCCTTGTTCTTGCTATTTTTCGCACGCTAGGCCCTTGTTACTGAAACTTTGCACACGCTACCCCCTTGTTCTTGCTATTTTACACTCGCTATGCCCTTGTTCTTGCAATTTTGCACACGCTAGGCCCTTTTTCTTGCTATTTTGCACATGCTAGGCCCTCGTTCTTGCAATTTTGCACTCGCTATGCCCTTGTTCTTGCTATTTTGCACACGCTAGGCCCTTATTCTTGCCATTTTGCACACATTAGGCCCTTGTTCTAGCAATTTTGCACACGGTAGGCGCTTGTTCTTGCTATTTTGCACTCGCTAGGCCCTTGTTCTCGCAATTTTGCACATGCTAGGCCCTTGTTCTTGCAAGTTTGCACACGCTAGGCTCTTGATATTTTGCACATGCTAGGCCCTTGTTGTTGCTATTTTGCACTCGTAACGCCATTGTTGTTGCAATTTTGCACACGCTAGGCCCTTGTTCTTGCAATTTTGCACTCGCGATGCCCTTGTTCTTGCAATTTTGCACACGCTAGGCCCTTGTTCCTGCAATTTTGCACTCGCTATGCCCTTGTTCTTGCAGTTTTGCACACGCTAGGCCCTTGTTATTCCTACTTGCACACGCTAGGCCCTTTTACTTGCAATTTTGCACATGCTAGGCACTTGTTCTTGCAATTTTGCACACGCTAGGCCCTTGTTCTTGCTATTTTGCACACGCTAGGCCCTTTTTCTTGCAATTTTGCACACGCTAGGTCCTTGTTCTTGCTATTTTGCACACGCTAGGCCCTTTTTTTTTTGCTATTTGGCACACGCTAGGCCCTTGTTCTTGCAATTTTGCACACGCTAGGCCCTTGTTTTTGCAATTTTGCACACGCTAGGCCCTAGTTCTTGCAATTTTGCACACGCTAGGCCCTTGTTCTTGCAATTTTGCACTCGCTATGCCCTTGTTATTGCAATTTTGCACACGCTAGGCCCTCATTCTTGCACTTTTGCACATGCTAGACTCTTGTTCTTGCAAGTTTGCACACGCTAGGCCCTTTTTCTTGCAATTTTTCACTCGCTAGGCCCTTGTTCTTGCTAGTTTGCACACGATAGGCCCTTGTTCTCACAAATTTGCACATGCTAGGCCCTTGTTCTTGCATTTTTGCACTCGCTAGGCCCTTGTTATTTCAATTTTGCACACACTAGGCCCTCGTTCTTGCAATTTTGGCACACGCTAGGCCCTTGTTCTTGAAATTTTGCACTCGCTATGCCCTTGTTCTTGCAATTTTGCACACGCTAGGCTCTTGTTATTTTGCACATGCTAGGCCCTTGTTCTTGCTATTTTGCACTCGTTAGGCCCTTGTTTTTGCAATTTTGCACACGCTAGGCGCTTAATCTTGCAATTTTTCGCTATGCCCTTGTTCTTGCAATTTCTCACACGCTAGGCCCTTGTTATTGCTATTTCGCGAACGCTAGGCCCTTGTTATTGCTATTTCGCGAAAGCTAGGCCCTTGTTTTTGATTTTGTGCACACGCTAGGCCCTTGCTCTTGCTATTTTGCACTCGCTAGGCCATTGTTCTTGCAATTTTGCACACGCTAGGCCCTTTATCTTGCAATTTTGCATACGCTAGGCTCTTGTTCGTGCAATATTGCACTCGCTATGCCCTTGTTCTTGCTATTTTGCACACGCTAGGCCCTTGTTCTTGCCATTTTGCACACTTGCAATTTTGCACACGCTAGGCCCTTGTTCTTGCTATTTTGCACTCGCTATGCCCTTATTCTTGCAATTTTGCACACGCTAGGCCCTTGTTCTTGAAAGTTTGCATGTGCTAGGCTCTTGTTCTTGCAATTTTGCACTCGCTAGGCCCTTGTTCTTGCAATTTTGCACATGCAAGGCCCTTGTTCTTGCAATTTTGCACACACTAGGCCCTTGTTCTTGCTATTTTGCACACGCTCGGCCCTTGTTCTTGCTATTTTGCACTCGCTAGGCCCTTGTTCTTGCTATTTTGCACACGCTAGGCCCTTGTTCTCGCTGTTTTGCACACGCTATGCTCTTGTTCTCGCAATTTTTTTCACGCTAGGCCCTTGTTCTTGCAAGTTTGCACACACTAGGCCCTTTTTCTTGCTATTTTGCACACGCTAGGCCCTTGTTCTTGCAATTTTGCACTCGCTATGCCCTTGTTCTTGCAATTTTGCACACGCTAGGCCCTTGTTCTTGCAAGTTTGCACACGCTAGGCTCTTGTTCTTGCAATTTTGCACTCGCTATGCCCTTGTTATTGCTATTTTGCACACGCTAGGCCCTTGTTCTTGCTATTTTGCACTCGCTAGGACCTTGTTCTTGCAATTTTGCACACGCTAGGCCCTTGTTCTTGCAAGTTTGCACACGCTAGGCCCTTGTTCTTGCAATTTTGCACTCGCTATGCCCTTGTTCTTGCAATTTTGCACACGCTAGGCCCTCATTCTTGCACTTTTGCACACGCTAGACCCTTGTTCTTGCAAGTTTGCACGCGCTAGGCCCTTTTTCTTGCTATTTTTCACTCGCTAGGCCCTTGTTCTTGCTATTTTGCACACGATAGGCCCTTGTTCTTGCAAATTTGCACACGCTAGGCCCTTGTTCTTGCATTTTTGCACTCGCTAGGCCCTTGTTCTTTATATTGCTAGGCCCTTGTTCTTGCAATTTTGGCACACGCTAGGCCCTTGTTCTTGAAATTTTGCACACGCTATGCCCTTGTTCTTGCAATTTTGCACACGCTAGGCCCTTGTTCTTTATATTTTGCACATGCTAGGCTCTTTTTCTTTTTATTTTGCACACGCTAGGCCCTTGTCCTTGCTATTTTGCACCACTATGCCCTTGTTCTTTTTATTTTGCACACGTTAGGCCCTTGTTCTTGCAATTTTGCACACGCTAGACCCTTGTTCTTTATATTTTGCACACGCTAGGCCCTTGTTCTTGCCATTTTGCACATACTAGGCCCTTGTTCTTGCAGTTTTGCACACGCTAGGCCCTTGTTCTTGCTATTTTGCTAACGCTAGGCCCTTGTTCTTGATTTTTTGCACACGCTAGGCCCTTGCTCTTGCAATTTTGCACTCGCAAGGCCCTTGTTCTTACAATTCTGCACACGCTAGACCCTTGTTCTTTCTATTTTGCACACCCTAGGCCCTTCTTCTTTTTATTTTGCACACGCTAGGGCCTTGTTCTTTTTTTTTTTGCACACGCTAGGCCCTTGTTCTTGCTATTTTGCACACGCTATGCCCTTGTTCTTTTTATTTTGCACACGCTAGGCCCTTGTTCTTGCAATTTTGCACTCACTAGACCCTTGTTCTTGCTATTTTGCACATGCTAGGCCCTTGTTCTTGCCATTTTGCACATACTAGGCCCTTGTTCTTGCAATTTTGCACACGCTAGGCCCTTGTTCTCGATTTCTTTCACACGGTAGGCCCTTGCTCTTGCTATTTTGCACTCGCTAGGCCCTTGTTCTTGCAGTCTTGCACACGCTAGGCCCTTGTTCTTGCAATTTTGCACATGCTAGGCCCTTGTTCTTGCAATTTTGCACACGCTAGGCCCTTGTTCTTGCAATTTTGCACACGCTAGGCCCTTGTTCTTGCTATTTTGCACACTCTAGGCCCTTGTTCTTGCTATTTTGCACACACTAGGCCCTTGTTATTGCTATTTTGCACATGCTAGGCCCTTGTTCTTGCTATTTTGCACACTCTAGGCCCTTGTTCTTGCGATTTTGCACACGCTAGGCCCTTGTTCTTGCTATTTTGCAAATGCTAGGCCCTTGTTCTTGATTTTTTGCACACGCTAGGCCCTTGCTCTTGCAATTTTGCACTCGCTAGGCCCTTGTTCTTGCAATTCTGCACACGTTAGACCCTTGTTCCTTCTATTTTGCACACGCTAGGCCCTTGTTCTTTTTATTTTGCACACGCTAGGCCCTTGTTCTTTTTATTTTGCACACGCTAGGCCCTTGTTCTTGCTATTTTTCACACGCTATGCCCTTGTTCTTTTTATTTTGCACACGCTAGGCCCTTGTTCTTGCAATTTTGCACTTGCTAGACCCTTGTTCTTGCTTTTTTGCACATGATAGGCCCTTGTTCTTGCCATTTTGCACATACTAGGCCCTTGTTCCTTCAATTTTGCACACGCTAGGCCCTTGTTCTTGCTTTTTCGCGAACGCTAGGCCCTTGTTCTTGATTTTTTTCACACGCTAGGCCCTTGCTCTTGCTATTTTGCACTCGCTAGGCCCTTGTTCTTGCAATTTTGCACACGCTAGGCCCTTGTTCTTGCAATTTTGCATACGCTAGGCCCTTGTTCTTGCAATTTTGCACACGCTAGGCCCTTGTTTTTGCAATTTTGCACACGCTAGGCCCTTGTTCTTGCAATTTTGCATACGCTAGGCCCTTGTTCTTGCTATTTTGCACACGCTAGGCCCTTGTTCTTGCTATTTTGCACACTCGAGGCCCTTGTTCTTGCTATTTTGCACACGGTAGGCCCTTGTTATTGCTATTTTGCACATGCTAGGCACTTGTTCTTGCTATTTTGCACTCGCTAGGCCCATGTTCTTGCAATTTTGCACACGCTAGGCCCTTGTCCTTGCAATTTTGAACATGCTAGGCCCTTATTTTTGCTATTTTGCACTCGCTAGGCCCTTGTTCTTGCAATTTTGCATACGCTAGGCCCTTGTTCCTGCAATTTTGCACATGCTAGGCCCATGGTTATGCAATTTTGCACACGCTAGGCCCTTGTTTCTTGCAATTTTGCATACGCTAGGCCCTTGTTCTTGCTATCTTGCACACGCTAGGCCCTTGTTCTTGCTATTTTTAACACGTTACGCCCTTGTTCTTGCAATTTTGCACACGCTAGGCCCTTGTTCTTGCTATTTTGCACACGCTAGGCCCTTGTTATTGCTATTTTGCATACGCTAGGCCCTTGTTATTGCTATTTTGCACAAGCTAGGCCCTTGTTATTGCTATTTTGCACACGCTAGGCCCTTGTTCTTGCTATTTTGCACACGCTAGGCCCTTGTTCTTGCTATTTTGCACACGCTTGGCCCTTGTTCTTGCAATTTTGCACATGCTATGCCCTTGTTCTTTTTATTTTGCACATGCTAGGCCGTTGTTCTTGCAATTTTGTTAACGAATGGCCCTTGTTGTTGCTATTTTGCACACGCTAAGCCTTGGTTCTTGCAATTTTGCACTCGCTATGCCCTTGTTCTTGCAATTTTGCACTCGCTAGGCCCTTGTTCTTGCAATTTTGCACATACTAGGACCTTGTTCTTGCAATTTTGCACACGCTAGGCCCTTCTTCTTGCAATTTTACATACGCTAGGCCCTTGTTCTTGCTATTTTGCACACGCTAGGTCCTTATTTTTGAAATTTTCCACACGCTAGGCCCTTGTTCTTGTAATTCTGCACATGCTAGGCCCTTGTTCTTGCAATTTTGCACTCGCTAGGCCCTTGTTCTTGCAATTTTGCACATGCTAGGCCCTTGTTCTTGCAATTATGCATACGCTATGCCCTTGTTCTTGCAATTTTTCACACGCTATGCCCTTGTTCTTGCTATTTTTCGCACGCTAGGCCTTTGTTACTGAAACTTTGCACACGCCACCCCCTTGTTCTTGCTATTTTACACTCGCTATGCCCTTGTTCTTGCAATTTTGCACATGCTAGGCCCTTGTTCTTGCTATTTTGCACACGCTATGCCCTTGTTCTTGCAATTTTGCACACGCTAGGCCCTTGTTCTTGCTATTTTGCACATGCTAGGCCCTCGTTCTTGCAATTTTGCACTCGCTATGCCCTTGTTCTTGCTATTTTGCACACGCTAGGCCCTTATTCTTGCCATTTTGCACACATTAGGCCCTTGTTCTAGCAATTTTGCACACGCTAGGCCCTTGTTCTTGCTATTTTGCACTCGCTAGGCCCTTGTTCTCGCAATTTTGCACATGCTAGGCCCTTGTTCTTGCAAGTTTGCACACGCTAGGCTCTTGATATTTTGCACATGCTAGGCCCTTGTTGTTGCTATTTTGCACTCGTAACGCCCTTGTTGTTGCAATTTTGCACACGCTAGGCCCTTGTTCTTGCAATTTTGCACTCGCTATGCCCTTGTTCTTGCAATTTTGCACACGCTAGGCCCTTGTTCCTGCAATTTTGCATTCGCTATGCCCTTGTTCTTGCAGTTTTGCACACGCTAGGCCCTTGTTATTCCTACTTGCACACGCTAGGCCCTTTTACTTGCAATTTTGCACATGCTAGGCACTTGTTCTTGCAATTTTGCACATGCTAGGCCCTTGTTCTTGCTATTTTGCACACGCTAGGCCCTTTTTCTTGCAATTTTGCACACGCTAGGTCCTTGTTCTTGCTATTTTGCACACGCTAGGCCCTTTTTTTTTGCTATTTGGCACACGCTAGGCCCTTGTTCTTGCAATTTTGCACACGCTAGGCCCTTGTTTTTGCAATTTTGCACACGCTAGGCCCTTGTTCTTGCAATTTTGCACTCGCTATGCCCTTGTTATTGCAGTTTTGCACACGCTAGGCCCTCATTCTTGCACTTTTGCACATGCTAGACTCTTGTTCTTGCAAGTTTGCACACGCTAGGCCCTTTTTCTTGCAATTTTTCACTCGCTAGGCCCTTGTTCTTGCTAGTTTGCACACGATAGGCCCTTGTTCTCACAAATTTGCACATGCTAGGCCCTTGTTCTTGCATTTTTGCACATGCTAGGCCCTTGTTCTTGCAATTTTGGCACACGCTAGGCCCTTGTTCTTGAAATTTTGCACTCGCTATGCCCTTGTTCTTGCAATTTTGCACATGCTAGGCCCTTATTCTTGCTATTTTGCACTCGTTAGGCCCTTGTTTTTGCAATTTTGCACACGCTAGGCGCTTGTTCTTGCAATTTTTCGCTATGCCCTTGTTCTTGCAATTTCTCACACGCTAGGCCCTTGTTATTGCTATTTCGCGAACGCTAGGCCCTTGTTACTGCTATTTCGCGAAAGCTAGGCCCTTGTTTTTTATTTTGTGCACACGCTAGGCCCTTGCTCTTGCTATTTTGCACACGCTAGGCCATTGTTCTTGCAATTTTGCACACGCTAGGCCCTTGTTCTTGCAATTTTGCACACGCTAGGCCATTGTTCGTGCAATATTGCACTCGCTATGCCCTTGTTCTTGCTATTTTGCACACGCTAGGCCCTTGTTCTTGCCATTTTGCACACTTGCAATTTTGCACATGCTAGGCCCTTGTTCTTGCTATTTTGCACTCGCTATGCCCTTATTCTTGCAATTTTGCACACGCTAGGCCGTTGTTCTTGAAAGTTTGCATGCGCTAGGCCCTTGTTCTTGCAATTTTGCACTCGCTACGCCCTTGTTCTTGCAATTTTGCACATGCTAGGCCCTTGTTCTTGCAATTTTGCACACACTAGGCCCTTGTTCTTGCTATTTTGCACACGCAAAGCCCTTGTTTCTGAAATTTTGCACACGCTAGGCCCTTGTTCTTGCTATTTTGCACTCGCTAAGCCCTTGTTCTTGCAATTTTGCACACGCTAGGCCCTTGTTCTCGCTGTTTTGCACACGCTATGCTCTTGTTCTTGCAATTTTTTTCACGCTAGGCCCTTGTTCTTGCAAGTTTGCACACACTAGGCCCTTTTTCTTGCTATTTTGCACACGCTAGGCCCTTGTTCTTGCAATTTTGCACTCGCTATGCCCTTGTTCTTGCAATTTTGCACACGCTAGGCCCTTGTTCTTGCTATTTTGGACACGCTAGGCCGTTGTTCTTGCTATTTTGCATACGCTAGGCCCTTGTTCTTGCTATTTTGCACACGCTAGGCCTTGTTCTGTTTATTTTGCACACGCGAGGCCCTTGTTCTTGCAATTTTGCACACGCTAGGCCCTTTTTCTTGCAATTTTGCACACACTAGGCCCTTGTTCTTGCTATTTTGCACACGCTTTGCCCTTATTCTTTTTATTTTGCACACGCTAGGCCCTTGTTCTTGCAATTTTGCACACGCTAGACCCTTGTTCTTGATATTTTGCACACGCTAGGCCCTTATTCTTGCCATTTTGCACATACTAGGCCCTTGTTCTTGCAATTTTGCACACGCTAGGCCCTTGTTCTTGCAATTTTACACTCGCTATGCCCTTGTTATTGCTATTTTGCACACGCTAGGCCCTTGTTCTTGCTATTTTGCACTCGCTAGGCCCTTGTTCTTGCAATTTTGCACACGCTAGGCCCTTGTTCTTGCAAGTTTGCACACGCTAGGCCCTTGTTCTTGCAATTTTGCACTCGCTATGCCCTTGTTCTTGCAAGTGTGCACACGCTAGGCCCTTGTTCTTGCAATTTTGCACTCACTATGCCCTTGTTCTTGCAATTTTGCACACGTTAGGCCCTTGTTTTTGGAATTTAGCACACGCTAGGCTCTTGTTCTTGCAATTTTGCACACGCTAGGCCCTTGTTCTTGCAAGTTTGCACACGCTAGGCTCTTGTTCTTGCAATTTTGCACTCGCTATGCCCTTGTTATTGCTATTTTGCACACGCTAGGCCCTTGTTCTTGCTATTTTGCACTCGCTAGGACCTTGTTCTTGCAATTTTGCACACGCTAGGCCCTCATTCTTGCACTTTTGCACACGCTAGACCCTTGTTCTTGCAAGTTTGCACGCGCTAGGCCCTTTTTCTTGCAATTTTTCACTCGCTAGGCCCTTGTTCTTGCTATTTTGCACACGATAGGCCCTTGTTCATACAAATTTGCACACGCTAGGCCCTTGTTCTTGCATTTTTGCACTCGCTAGGCCCTTGTTCTTTCAATTTTGCACATGTAAGGCCCTTGTTCTTGCAATTTTGGCACACGCTAGGCCCTTGTTCTTGAAATTTTGCACACGCTAGGCCCTTGTTCTTGCAATTTTGCACACGCTAGGCCCTTGTTCTTTATATTTTGCACATGCTAGGCCCTTTTTCTTTTTATTTTTCACACGCTAGGCCCTTGTTCTTGCTATTTTGCACCACTATGCCCTTGTTCTTTATATTTTGCACACGCTAGGCCCTTGTTCTTGCCATTTTGCACATACTAGGCCCTTGTTCTTGCAGTTTTGCACACGCTAGGCCCTTGTTCTTGCAATTTTGCTAACGCTAGGCCCTTGTTCTTGATTTTTTGCACACGCTAGGCCCTTGCCCTTGCAATTTTGCACTCGCAAGGCCCTTGTTCTTGCAATTCTGCACACGCTAGACCCTTGTTCTTTCTATTTTGCACACCCTAGGCCCTTCTTCTTTTTATTTTGCACACGCTAGGCCTTTGTTCTTTTTTATTTTGCACACGCTAGGCCCTTGTTCTTGCTATTTTGCACACGCTATGCCCTTGTTCTTTTTATTTTGCACACGCTAGGCCCTTGTTCTTGCAATTTTGCATTCACTAGACCATTGTTCTTGCTATTTTGCACATGCTAGGCCCTTGTTCTTGCTATTTCGCGAACGCTAGGCCCTTGTTCTTGATTTTTTTCACACGCTAGGCCCTTACTCTTGCTATTTTGCACTCGCTAGGCCCTTGTTCTTGCAATTTTGCACACGCTAGGCCCTTGTTCTTGCAATTTTGCATACGCTAGGCCCTTGTTCTTGCAATTTTGCACACGCTAGGCCCTTGTTTTTGCAATTTTGCACACACTAGGCCCTTGTTCTTGCAATTTTGCATACGCTAGGCCCTTGTTCTTGCTATTTTGCACACGCTAGGCCCTTGTTCTTGCTATTTTGCACACTCGAGGCCCTTGTTCTTGCTATTTTGCACACGGTAGGCCCTTATTATTGCTATTTTGCACATGCTAGGCACTTGTTCTTGCTATTTTGCACTCGCTAGGCCCATGTTCTTGCAATTTTGCACACGCTAGGCCCTTGTCCTTGCAATTTTGAACATGCTAGGCCCTTATTTTTGCTATTTTGCACTCGCTAGGCCCTTGTTCTTGCAATTTTGCATAGGCTAGGCCCTTGTTCCTGCAATTTTGCACATGCTAGGCCCATGGTTATGCAATTTTGCACACGCTAGGCCCTTGTTTCTTGCAATTTTGCATACGCTAGGCCCTTGTTCTTGCTATCTTGCACACGCTAGGCCCTTGTTCTTGCTATTTTTAACACGCTACGCCCTTGTTCTTGCAATTTTGCACACGCTAGGCCCTTGTTCTTGCTATTTTGCACACGCTAGGCCCTTGTTATTGCTATTTTGCATACGCTAGGCCCTTGTTATTGCTATTTTGCACAATCTAGGCCCTTGTTATTGCTATTTTGCACACGCTAGGCCCTTGTTCTTGCTATTTTGCACACTCTAGGCCCTTGTTCTTGCTATTTTGCACACGCTTGGCCCTTGTTCTTGCAATTTTGCACATGCTATGCCCTTGTTCTTTTTATTTTGCACATGCTAGGCCGTTGTTCTTGCAATTTTGCAAACGAATGGCCCTTGTAGTTGCTATTTTGCACACGCTAAGCCTTGGTGCTTGCAATTTTGCACTCGCTATGCCCTTGTTCTTGCAATTTTGCACTCGCTAGGCCCTTGTTCTTGCAATTTTGACATACTAGGACCTTGTTCTTGCAATTTTGCACACGCTAGGCCCTTCTTCTTGCAATTTTGCATACGCTAGGCCCTTGTTCTTGCTATTTTGCACACGCTAGGTCCTTATTTTTGAAATTTTCCACACGCTAGGCCCTTGTTCTTGAAATTCTGCACATGCTAGGCCCTTGTTCTTGCAATTTTGCATTCGCTAGGCCCTTGTTCTTGCAATTTTGCACATGCTAGGCCCTTGTTCTTGCAATTATGCATACGCTATGCCCTTGTTCTTGCAATTTTTCACACGCTATGCCCATGTTCTTGCTATTTTTCGCACGCTAGGCCTTTGTTACTGAAACTTTGCACACGCTACCCCCTTGTTCTTGCTATTTTACACTCGCTATGCCCTTGTTCTTGCAATTTTGCACATGCTAGGCCCTTGTTCTTGCTATTTTGCACACGCTATGCCCTTGTTCTTGCAATTTTGCACACGCTAGGCCCTTGTTCTTGCTATTTTGCACATGCTAGGCCCTTGTTTTTGCAATTTTGCACTCGCTATGCCCTTGTTCTTGCTATTTTGCACACGCTAGGCCCTTATTCTTGCCATTTTGCACACATTAGGCCCTTGTTCTAGCAATTTTGCACACGCTAGGCCCTTGTTCTTGCTATTTTGCACTCGCTAGGCCCTTGTTCTCGCAATTTTGCACATGCTAGGCCCTTGTTCTTGCAAGTTTGCACACGCTAGGCTCTTGATATTTTGCACATGCTAGGCCCTTGTTGTTGCTATTTTGCACTTGTAACGCCCTTGTTGTTGCAATTTTGCACACGCTAGGCCCTTGTTCTTGCAATTTTGCACTCGCTATGCCCTTGTTCTTGCAATTTTGCACACGCTAGGCCCTTGTTCCTGCAATTTTGCATTCGCTATGCCCTTGTTCTTGCAGTTTTGCACACGCTAGGCCCTTGTTATTCCTACTTGCACACGCTAGGCCCTTTTACTTGCAATTTTGCACATGCTAGGCACTTGTTCTTGCAATTTTGCACATGCTAGGCCCTTGTTCTTGCTATTTTGCACACGCTAGGCCCTTTTTCTTGCAATTTTGCACACGCTAGGTCCTTGTTCTTGCTATTTTGCACACGCTAGGCCCTTTTTTTTTTGCTATTTGGCACACGCTAGGCCCTTGTTCTTGCAATTTTGCACACGCTAGGCCCTTGTTTTTGCAATTTTGCACACGCTAGGCCCTTGTTCTTGCAATTTTGCACTCGCTATGCCCTTGTTATTGCAGTTTTGCACACGCTAGGCCCTCATTCTTGCACTTTTGCACATGCTAGACTCTTGTTCTTGCAAGTTTGGACACGCTAGGCCCTTTTTCTTGCAATTTTTCACTCGCTAGGCCCTTGTTCTTGCTAGTTTGCACACGATAGGCCCTTGTTCTCACAAATTTGCACATGCTAGGCCCTTGTTCTTGCATTTTTGCACATGTTAGGCCCTTGTTCTTGCAATTTTGGCACACGCTAGGCCCTTGTTCTTGAAATTTTGCACTCGCTATGCCCTTGTTCTTGCAATTTTTCACATGCTAGGCCCTTATTCTTGCTATTTTGCACTCGTTAGGCCCTTGTTTTTGCAATTTTGCACACGCTAGGCGCTTGTTCTTGCAATTTTTCGCTATGCCCTTGTTCTTGCAATTTCTCACACGCTAGGCCCTTGTTATTGCTATTTCGCGAACGCTAGGCCCTTCTTACTGCTATTTCGCGAAAGCTAGGCCCTTGTTTTTTATTTTGTGCACACGCTAGGCCCTTGCTCTTGCTATTTTGCACTCGCTAGGCCATTGTTCTTGCAATTTTGCACACGCTAGGCCCTTGTTCTTGCAATTTTGCACATGCTAGGCTCTTGTTCGTGCAATATTGCACTCGCTATGCCCTTGTTCTTGCTATTTTGCACACGCTAGGCCCTTGTTCTTGCCATTTTGCACACTTGCAATTTTGCACATGCTAGGCCCTTGTTCTTGCTATTTTGCACTCGCTATGCCCTTATTCTTGCAATTTTGCACACGCTAGGCCCTTGTTCTTGAAAGTTTGCATGCGCTAGGCCCTTGTTCTTGCAATTTTGCACTCGCTACGCCCTTGTTCTTGCAATTTTGCACATGCTAGGCCCTTGTTCTTGCAATTTTGCACACACTAGGCCCTTGTTCTTGCTATTTTGCACACGCAAAGCCCTTGTTTCTGAAATTTTGCACACGCTAGGCCCTTGTTCTTGCTATTTTGCACTCGCTAAGCCCTTGTTCTTGCTATTTTGCACACGCTAGGTCCTTATTTTTGAAATTTTCCACACGCTAGGCCCTTGTTCTTGTAATTCTGCACATGCTAGGCCCTTGTTCTTGCAATTTTGCACTCGCTAGGCCCTTGTTCTTGCAATTTTGCACATGCTAGGCCCTTGTTCTTGCAATTATGCATACGCTATGCCCTTGTTCTTGCAATTTTTCACACGCTATGCCCTTGTTCTTGCTATTTTTCGCACGCTAGGCCTTTGTTACTGAAACTTTGCACACGCCACCCCCTTGTTCTTGCTATTTTACACTCGCTATGCCCTTGTTCTTGCAATTTTGCACATGCTAGGCCCTTGTTCTTGCTATTTTGCACACGCTATGCCCTTGTTCTTGCAATTTTGCACACGCTAGGCCCTTGTTCTTGCTATTTTGCACATGCTAGGCCCTCGTTCTTGCAATTTTGCACTCGCTATGCCCTTGTTCTTGCTATTTTGCACACGCTAGGCCCTTATTCTTGCCATTTTGCACACATTAGGCCCTTGTTCAGGCAATTTTGCACACGCTAGGCCCTTGTTCTTGCTATTTTGCACTCGCTATGCCCTTGTTCTTTTTATTTTGCACATGCTAGGCCGTTGTTCTTGCAATTTTGAAAACGAATGGCCCTTGTTGTTGCTATTTTGCACACGCTAAGCCTTGGTTCTTGCAATTTTGCACTCGCTATGCCCTTGTTCTTGCAATTTTGCACTCGCTAGGCCCTTGTTCTTGCAATTTTGCACATACTAGGACCTTGTTCTTGCAATTTTGCACACGCTAGGCCCTTCTTCTTGTAATTTTGCATACGCTAGGCCCTTGTTCTTGCTATTTTGCACACGCTAGGTCCATATTTTTGAAATTTTCCACACGCTAGGCCCTTGTTCTTGTAATTCTGCACACGCTAGGCCCTTGTTCTTGCATTTTTGCACTCGCTAGGCCCTTGTTCTTGCAATTTTGCACATGCTAGGCCCTTGTTCTTGCAATTATGCATACGCTATGCCCTTGTTTTTGCAATGTTTCACACGCTATGCCCTTGTTCTTGCTATTTTTCGCACGCTAGGCCCTTGTTACTGAAACTTTGCACACGCTACCCCCTTGTTCTTGCTATTTTACACTCACTATGCCCTTGTTCTTGCAATTTTGCACATGCTAGGCCCTTGTTCTTGCTATTTTGCACACGCTATGCCCTTGTTCTTGCAATTTTGCACACGCTAGGCCCTTGTTCTTGCTATTTTGCACATGCTAGGCCTTCGTTCTTGCAATTTTGCACTCGCTATGCCCTTGTTCTTGCTATTTTGCACACGCTAGGCCCTTATTCTTGCCATTTTGCACACATTAGGCCCTTGTTCTAGCAATTTTGCACACGCTAGGCCCTTGTTCTTGCTATTTTGCACTCGCTAGGCCCTTGTTCTCGCAATTTTGCACATGCTAGGCCCTTGTTCTTGCAAGTTTGCACACGCTAGGCTCTTGATATTTTGCACATGCTAGGCCCTTGTTGTTGCTATTTTGCACTTGTAACGCCCTTGTTGTTGCAATTTTGCACACGCTAGGCCCTTGTTCTTGCAATTTTGCACTCGCTATGCCCTTGTTCTTGCAATTTTGCACACGCTAGGCCCTTGTTCCTGCAATTTTGCATTCGCTATGCCCTTGTTCTTGCAGTTTTGCACACGCTAGGCCCTTGTTATTCCTACTTGCACACGCTAGGCCCTTTTACTTGCAATTTTGCACATGCTAGGCACTTGTTCTTGCAATTTTGCACATGCTAGGCCCTTGTTCTTGCTATTTTGCACACGCTAGGCCCTTTTTCTTGCAATTTTGCACACGCTAGGTCCTTGTTCTTGCTATTTTGCACACGCTAGGCCCTTTTTTTTTGCTATTTGGCACACGCTAGGCCCTTGTTCTTGCAATTTTGCACACGCTAGGCCCTTGTTTTTGCAATTTTGCACACGCTAGGCCCTTGTTCTTGCAATTTTGCACTCGCTATGCCCTTGTTATTGCAGTTTTGCACACGTTAGGCCCTCATTCTTGCACTTTTGCACATGCTAGACTCTTGTTCTTGCAAGTTTGCACACGCTAGGCCCTTTTTCTTGCAATTTTTCACTCGCTAGGCCCTTGTTCTTGCTAGTTTGCACACGATAGGCCCTTGTTCTCACAAATTTGCACATGCTAGGCCCTTGTTCTTGCATTTTTGCACATGCTAGGCCCTTGTTCTTGCAATTTTGGCACACGCTAGGCCCTTGTTCTTGAAATTTTGCACTCGCTTTGCCCTTGTTCTTGCAATTTTGCACGTGCTAGGCCCTTATTCTTGCTATTTTGCACTCGTTAGGCCCTTGTTTTTGCAATTTTGCACACGCTAGGCGCTTGTTCTTGCAATTTTTCGCTATGCCCTTGTTCTTGCAATTTCTCACACGCTAGGCCCTTGTTATTGCTATTTCGCGAACGCTAGGCCCTTGTTACTGCTATTTCGCGAAAGCTAGGCCCTTGTTTTTTATTTTGTGCACACGCTAGGCCCTTGCTCTTGCTATTTTGCACTCGCTAGGCCATTGTTCTTGCAATTTTGCACACGCTAGGCCCTTGTTCTTGCAATTTTGCACATGCTAGGCTCTTGTTCGTGCAATATTGCACTCGCTATGCCCTTGTTCTTGCTATTTTGCACACGCTAGGCCCTTGTTCTTGCCATTTTGCACACTTGCAATTTTGCACATGCTAGGCCCTTGTTCTTGCTATTTTGCACTCGCTATGCCCTTATTCTTGCAATTTTGCACACGCTAGGCCCTTGTTCTTGAAAGTTTGCATGCGCTAGGCCCTTGTTCTTGCAATTTTGCACTCGCTACGCCCTTGTTCTTGCAATTTTGCACATGCTAGGCCCTTGTTCTTGCAATTTTGCACACACTAGGCCCTTGTTCTTGCTATTTTGCACACGCAAAGCCGTTGTTTCTGAAATTTTGCACACGCTAGGCCCTTGTTCTTGCTATTTTGCACTCGCTAAGCCCTTGTTCTTGCAATTTTGCACACGCTAGGCCCTTGTTCTCGCTGTTTTGCACACGCTATGCTCTTGTTCTTGCAATTTTTTTCACGCTAGGCCCTTGTTCTTGCAAGTTTGCACACACTAGGCCCTTTTTCTTGCTATTTTGCACACGCTAGGCCCTTGTTCTTGCAATTTTGCACTCGCTATGCCCTTGTTCTTGCAATTTTGCACACGCTAGGCCCTTGTTCTTGCTATTTTGGACACGCTAGGCCGTTGTTCTTGCTATTTTGCATACGCTAGGCCCTTGTTCTTGCTATTTTGCACACGCTAGGCCTTGTTCTGTTTATTTTGCACACGCTAGGCCCTTGTTCTTGCAATTTTGCACACGCTAGGCCCTTTTTCTTGCAATTTTGCACACACTAGGCCCTTGTTCTTGCTATTTTGCACACGCTTTGCCCTTATTCTTTTTATTTTGCACACGCTAGGCCCTTGTTCTTGCAATTTTGCACACGCTAGACCCTTGTTCTTGATATTTTGCACACGCTAGGCCCTTATTCTTGCCATTTTGCACATACTAGGCCCTTGTTCTTGCAATTTTGCACACGCTAGGCCCTTGTTCTTGCAATTTTACACTCGCTATGCCCTTGTTATTGCTATTTTGCACACGCTAGGCCCTTGTTCTTGCTATTTTGCACTCGCTAGGCCCTTGTTCTTGCAATTTTGCACACGCTAGGCCCTTTTTCTTGCAAGTTTGCACACGCTAGGCCCTTGTTCTTGCAATTTTGCACTCGCTATGCCCTTGTTCTTGCAAGTGTGCACACGCTAGGCCCTTGTTCTTGCAATTTTGCACTCACTATGCCCTTGTTCTTGCAATTTTGCACACGTTAGGCCCTTGTTTTTGGAATTTAGCACACGCTAGGCTCTTGTTCTTGCAATTTTGCACACGCTAGGCCCTTGTTCTTGCAAGTTTGCACACGCTAGGCTCTTGTTCTTGCAATTTTGCACTCGCTATGCCCTTGTTATTGCTATTTTGCACACGCTAGGCCCTTGTTCTTGCTATTTTGCACTCGCTAGGACCTTGTTCTTGCAATTTTGCACACGCTAGGCCCTCATTCTTGCACTTTTGCACACGCTAGACCCTTGTTCTTGCAAGTTTGCACGCGCTAGGCCCTTTTTCTTGCAATTTTTCACTCGCTAGGCCCTTGTTCTTGCTATTTTGCACACGATAGGCCCTTGTTCTTACAAATTTGCACACGCTAGGCCCTTGTTCTTGCATTTTTGCACTCGCTAGGCCCTTGTTCTTTCAATTTTGCACATGCTAGGCCCTTGTTCTTGCAATTTTGGCACACGCTAGGCCCTTGTTCTTGAAATTTTGCACACGCTATGCCCTTGTTCTTGCAATTTTGCACACGCTAGGCTCTTGTTATTTTGCAGATGCTAGGCCCTTGTTCTTGCTATTTTGCATTCGTTAGGCCCTTGTTGTTGGAATTTTGCACACGCTAGGCCCTTGTTCTTGCAATTTTGCACTCGCTACGCCCTTGTTCTTGCAATTTTGCACACGCTAGGCCCTTGTTATTGCTATTTTGCGAACGCTTGGATCTTGTTCTTGCTATTTCGCGAACGCTAGGCCCTTGTTCTTGATTTTTTGCACACGCTAGGCCCTTGTTCTTGCAATTTTGCACTCGCTAGGCCCTTGTTCTTGCAATTTTGCACACGCTAGACCCTTGTTCTTGAAATTGTGCACACGCTAGGCCCTTGTTCTTGCAATTTTGCACACGCTAGGCCCTTGTTCTTTATATTTTGCACATGCTAGGCCCTTTTTCTTTTTATTTTGCACACGCTAGGCCCTTGTTCTTGCTATTTTGCACCACTATGCCCTTGTTCTTTATATTTTGCACACGCTAGGCCCTTGTTCTTGCCATTTTGCACATACTAGGCCCTTGTTCTTGCAGTTTTGCACACACTAGGCCCTTTTTCTTGCAATTTTGCTAACGCTAGGCCCTTGTTCTTGATTTTTTGCACACGCTAGGCCCTTGCCCTTGCAATTTTGCACTCGCAAGGCCCTTGTTCTTGCAATTCTGCACACGCTAGACCCTTGTTCTTTCTATTTTGCACACCCTAGGCCCTTCTTCTTTTTATTTTGCACACGCTAGGCCTTTGTTCTTTTTTATTTTGCACACGCTAGGCCCTTGTTCTTGCTATTTTGCACACGCTATGCCCTTGTTCTTTTTATTTTGCACACGCTAGGCCCTTGTTCTTGCAATTTTGCATTCACTAGACCATTGTTCTTGCTATTTTGCACATGCTAGGCCCTTGTTCTTGCTATTTCGCGAACGCTAGGCCCTTGTTCTTGATTTTTTTCACACGCTAGGCCCTTGCTCTTGCTATTTTGCACTCGCTAGGCCCTTGTTCTTGCAATTTTGCACACGCTAGGCCCTTGTTCTTGCAATTTTGCATACGCTAGGCCCTTGTTCTTGCAATTTTGCACACGCTAGGCCCTTGTTTTTGCAATTTTGCACACGCTAGGCCCTTGTTCTTGCAATTTTGCATACGCTAGGCCCTTGTTCTTGCTATTTTGCACACGCTAGGCCCTTGTTCTTGCTATTTTGCACACTCGAGGCCCTTGTTCTTGCTATTTTGCACACGGTAGGCCCTTGTTATTGCTATTTTGCACATGCTAGGCACTTGTTCTTGCTATTTTGCACTCGCTAGGCCCATGTTCTTGCAATTTTGCACACGCTAGGCCCTTGTCCTTGCAATTTCGAACATGCTAGTCCCTTATTTTTGCTATTTTGCACTCGCTAGGCCCTTGTTCTTGCAATTTTGCATACGCTAGGCCCTTGTTCCTGCAATTTTGCACATGCTAGGCCCATGGTTATGCAATTTTGCACACGCTAGGCCCTTGTTTCTTGCAATTTTGCATACGCTAGGCCCTTGTTCTTGCTATCTTGCACACGCTAGGCCCTTGTTCTTGCTATTTTTAACACGCTACGCCCTTGTTCTTGCAATTTTGCACACGCTAGGCCCTTGTTCTTGCTATTTTGCATACGCTAGGCCCTTGTTATTGCTATTTTGCATACGCTAGGCCCTTGTTATTGCTATTTTGCACAATCTAGGCCCTTGTTATTGCTATTTTGCACACGCTAGGCCCTTGTTCTTGCTATTTTGCACACTCTAGGCCCTTGTTTTTGCTATTTTGCACACGCTTGGCCCTTGTTCTTGCAATTTTGCACATGCTATGCCCTTGTTCTTTTTATTTTGCACATGCTAGGCCGTTGTTCTTGCAATTTTGCAAACGAATGGCCCTTGTAGTTGCTATTTTGCACACGCTAAGCCTTGGTGCTTGCAATTTTGCACTCGCTATGCCCTTGTTCTTGCAATTTTGCACTCGCTAGGCCCTTGTTCTTGCAATTTTGACATACTAGGACCTTGTTCTTGCAATTTTGCACACGCTAGGCCCTTCTTCTTGCAATTTTGCATACGCTAGGCCCTTGTTCTTGCTATTTTGCACACGCTAGGTCCTTATTTTTGAAATTTTCCACACGCTAGGCCCTTGTTCTTGAAATTCTGCACATGCTAGGCCCTTGTTCTTGCAATTTTGCACTCGCTAGGCCCTTGTTCTTGCAATTTTGCACATGCTAGGCCCTTGTTCTTGCAATTATGCATACGCTATGCCCTTGTTCTTGCAATTTTTCACACGCTATGCCCTTGTTCTTGCTATTTTTTGCACGCTAGGCCTTTGTTACTGAAACTTTGCACACGCTACCCCCTTGTTCTTGCTATTTTACACTCGCTATGCCCTTTTTCTTGCAATTTTGCACATGCTAGGCCCTTGTTCTTGCTATTTTGCACACGCTATGCCCTTGTTCTTGCAATTTTGCACACGCTAGGCCCTTGTTCTTGCTATTTTGCACATGCTAGGCCCTTGTTTTTGCAATTTTGCACTCGCTATGCCCTTGTTCTTGCTATTTTGCACACGCTAGGCCCTTATTCTTGCCATTTTGCACACATTAGGCCCTTGTTCTAGCAATTTTGCACACGCTAGGCCCTTGTTCTTGCTATTTTGCACTCGCTAGGCCCTTGTTCTCGCAATTTTGCACATGCTAGGCCCTTGTTCTTGCAAGTTTGCACACGCTAGGCTCTTGATATTTTGCACATGCTAGGCCCTTGTTGTTGCAATTTTGCACACGCTAGGCCCTTGTTCTTGCAATTTTGCACTCGCTATGCCCTTGTTCTTGCAATTTTGCACACGCTAGGCCCTTGTTCCTGCAATTTTGCATTCGCTATGCCCTTGTTCTTGCAGTTTTGCACACGCTAGGCCCTTGTTATTCCTACTTGCACACGCTAGGCCCTTTTACTTGCAATTTTGCACATGCTAGGCACTTGTTCTTGCAATTTTGCACATGCTAGGCCCTTGTTCTTGCTATTTTGCACACGCTAGGCCCTTTTTCTTGCAATTTTGCACACGCTAGGTCCTTGTTCTTGCTATTTTGCACACGCTAGGCCCTTTTTTTTTGCTATTTGGCACACGCTAGGCCCTTGTTCTTGCAATTTTGCACACGCTAGGCCCTTGTTTTTGCAATTTTGCACACGCTAGGCCCTTGTTCTTGCAATTTTGCACTCGCTATGCCCTTGTTATTGCAGTTTTGCACACGCTAGGCCCTCATTCTTGCACTTTTGCACATGCTAGACTCTTGTTCTTGCAAGTTTGGACACGCTAGGCCCTTTTTCTTGCAATTTTTCACTCGCTAGGCCCTTGTTCTTGCTAGTTTGCACACGATAGGCCCTTGTTCTCACAAATTTGCACATGCTAGGCCCTTGTTCTTGCATTTTTGCACATGTTAGGCCCTTGTTCTTGCAATTTTGGCACACGCTAGGCCCTTGTTCTTGAAATTTTGCACTCGCTATGCCCTTGTTCTTGCAATTTTGCACATGCTAGGCCCTTATTCTTGCTATTTTGCACTCGTTAGGCCCTTGTTTTTGCAATTTTGCACACGCTAGGCGCTTGTTCTTGCAATTTTTTGCTATGCCCTTGTTCTTGCAATTTCTCACACGCTAGGCCCTTGTTATTGCTATTTCGCGAACGCTAGGCCCTTGTTACTGCTATTTCGCGAAAGCTAGGCCCTTGTTTTTTATTTTGTGCACACGCTAGGCCCTTGCTCTTGCTATTTTGCACTCGCTAGGCCATTGTTCTTGCAATTTTGCACACGCTAGGCCCTTGTTCTTGCAATTTTGCACATGCTAGGCTCTTGTTCGTGCAATATTGCACTCGCTATGCCCTTGTTCTTGCTATTTTGCACACGCTAGGCCCTTGTTCTTGCCATTTTGCACACTTGCAATTTTGCACATGCTAGGCCCTTGTTCTTGCTATTTTGCACTCGCTATGCCCTTATTCTTGCAATTTTGCACACGCTAGGCCCTTGTTCTTGAAAGTTTGCATGCGCTAGGCCCTTGTTCTTGCAATTTTGCACTCGCTACGCCCTTGTTCTTGCAATTTTGCACATGCTAGGCCCTTGTTCTTGCAATTTTGCACACACTAGGCCCTTGTTCTTGCTATTTTGCACAAGCAAAGCCCTTGTTTCTGAAATTTTGCACACGCTAGGCCCTTGTTCTTGCTATTTTGCACTCGCTAAGCCCTTGTTCTTGCAATTTTGCACACGCTAGGCCCTTGTTCTCGCTGTTTTGCACACGCTATGCTCTTGTTCTTGCAATTTTTTTCACGCTAGGCCCTTGTTCTTGCAAGTTTGCACACACTAGGCCCTTTTTCTTGCTATTTTGCACACGCTAGGCCCTTGTTCTTGCAATTTTGCACTCGCTATGCCCTTGTTCTTGCAATTTTGCACACGCTAGGCCCTTGTTCTTGCTATTTTGGACACGCTAGGCCGTTGTTTTTGCTATTTTGCATACGCTAGGCCCTTGTTCTTGATTTTTTGCACACGCTAGGCCCTTGTTCTTGCAATTTTGCACTCGCTAGGCCCTTGTTCTTGCAATTTTGCACACGCTAGGCCCTTGTTCTTGAAATTGTGCACACGCTAGGCCCTTGTTCTTGCAATTTTGCACACGCTAGGCCCTTGTTCTTTATATTTTGCACAAACTAGGCCCTTTTTCTTTTTATTTTGCACACGCTAGGCCCTTGTTCTTGCTATTTTGCACCACTATGCCCTTGTTCTTTATATTTTGCACACGCTAGGCCCTTGTTCTTGCCATTTTGCACATACTAGGCCCTTGTTCTTGCAGTTTTGCACACGCTAGGCCCTTGTTCTTGCAATTTTGCTAACGCTAGGCCCTTGTTCTTGATTTTTTGCACACGCTAGGCCCTTGCCCTTGCAATTTTGCACTCGCAAGGCCCTTGTTCTTGCAATTCTGCACACGCTAGACCCTTGTTCTTTCTATTTTGCACACCCTAGGCCCTTCTTCTTTTTATTTTGCACACGCTAGGCCTTTGTTCTTTTTTATTTTGCACACGCTAGGCCCTTGTTCTTGCTATTTTGCACACGCTATGCCCTTGTTCTTTTTATTTTGCACACGCTAGGCCCTTGTTCTTGCAATTTTGCATTCACTAGACCATTGTTCTTGCTATTTTGCACATGCTAGGCCCTTGTTCTTGCCATTTTGCACATACTAGGCCCTTGTTCTTGCAATTTTGCACACGCTAGGCCCTTGTTCTTGCTATTTCGCGAACGCTAGGCCCTTGTTCTTGATTTCTTTCACACGGTAGGCCCTTGCTCTTGCTATTTTGCACTCGCTAGGCCCTTGTTCTTGCAGTCTTGCACACGCTAGGCCCTTGTTCTTGCAATTTTGCACATGCTAGGCCCTTGTTCTTGCAATTTTGCACACGCTAGGCCCTTGTTCTTGCTATTTTGCACACTCTAGGCCCTTGTTCTTGCTATTTTGCACACACTAGGCCCTTGTTATTGCTATTTTGCACATGCTAGGCCCTTGTTCTTGCTTTTTTGCACACTCTAGGCCCTTGTTCTTGCAATTTTGCACACGCTAGGTTCTTGTTCTTGCTATTTTGCAAACGCTAGGCCCTTGTTCTTGATTTTTTGCACACGCTAGGCCCTTGTTCTTGCAATTCTGCACACGTTTGACCCTTGTTCCTTCTATTTTGCACACGCTAGGCCCTTGTTCTTTTTATTTTGCACACGCTAGGCCCTTGTTCTTTTTATTTTGCACACGCTAGGCCCTTGTTCTTTTTATTTTGCACACGCTAGGCCCTTGTTCTTGCTATTTTGCACACGCTATGCCCTTGTTCTTTTTATTTTGCACACGCTAGGCCCTTGTTCTTGCAATTTTGCACTCGCTAGACCCTTGTTCTTGCTTTTTTGCACATGATAGGCCCTTGTTCTTGCCATTTTGCACATACTAGGCCCTTGTTCCTGCAATTTTGCACACGCTAAGCCCTTGTTCTTGCTATTTCGCGAACGCTAGGCCCTTGTTCTCGATTTTTTTCACACGCTAGGCCCTTGCTCTTGCTATTTTGCACTCGCTAGGCCCTTGTTCTTGCAATTTTGCACACGCTAGGCCCTTGTTCTTGCAATTTTGCATACGCTAGGCCCTTGTTCTTGCAATTTTGCACACGCTAGGCCCTTGTTTTTGCAATTTTGCACACGCTAGGCCCTTGTTCTTGCAATTTTGCATACGCTAGGCCCTTGTTCTTTCTATTTTGCACACGCTAGGCCCTTGTTCTTGCTATTTTGCACACTCGAGGCCCTTGTTCTTGCTATTTTGCACACGGTAGGCCCTTGTTATTGCAATTTTGCACATGCTAGGCACTTGTTCTTGCTATTTTGCACTCGCTAGGCCCATGTTCTTGCAATTTTGCACACGCTAGGCCCTTGTCCTTGCAATTTTGCATACGCTAGGCCCTTGTTCCTGCAATTTTGCACATGCTAGGCCCATGGTTATGCAATTTTGCACACGCTAGGCCCTTGTTTCTTGCAATTTTGCATACGCTAGGCCCTTGTTCTTGCTATCTTGCACACGCTAGGCCCTTGTTCTTGCTATTTTTAACACGCTACGCCCTTGTTCTTGCAATTTTGCACACGCTAGGCCCTTGTTCTTGCTATTTTGCACACGCTAGGCCCTTGTTATTGCTATTTTGCATACGCTAGGCCCTTGTTATTGCTATTTTGCACAATCTAGGCCCTTGTTATTGCAATTTTGCACACGCTAGGCCCTTGTTCTTGCTATTTTGCACACTCTAGGCCCTTGTTCTTGCTATTTTGCACACGCTTGGCCCTTGTTCTTGCAATTTTGCACATGCTATGCCCTTGTTCTTTTTATTTTGCACATGCTAGGCCGTTGTTCTTGCAATTTTGCAAACGAATGGCCCTTGTAGTTGCTATTTTGCACACGCTAAGCCTTGGTGCTTGCAATTTTGCACTCGCTATGCCCTTGTTCTTGCAATTTTGCACTCGCTAGGCCCTTGTTCTTGCAATTTTGACATACTAGGACCTTGTTCTTGCAATTTTGCACACGCTAGGCCCTTCTTCTTGCAATTTTGCATACGCTAGGCCCTTGTTCTTGCTATTTTGCACACGCTAGGTCCTTATTTTTGAAATTTTCCACACGCTAGGCCCTTGTTCTTGAAATTCTGCACATGCTAGGCCCTTGTTCTTGCAATTTTGCACTCGCTAGGCCCTTGTTCTTGCAATTTTGCACATGCTAGGCCCTTGTTCTTGCAATTATGCATACGCTATGCCCTTGTTCTTGCAATTTTTCACACGCTATGCCCTTGTTCTTGCTATTTTTCGCACGCTAGGCCTTTGTTACTGAAACTTTGCACACGCTACCCCCTTGTTCTTGCTATTTTACACTCGCTATGCCCTTGTTCTTGCAATTTTGCACATGCTAGGCCCTTGTTCTTGCTATTTTGCACACGCTATGCCCTTGTTCTTGCAATTTTGCACACGCTAGGCCCTTGTTCTTGCTATTTTGCACATGCTAGGCCCTTGTTTTTGCAATTTTGCACTCGCTATGCCCTTGTTCTTGCTATTTTGCACACGCTAGGCCCTTATTCTTGCCATTTTGCACACATTAGGCCCTTGTTCTAGCAATTTTGCACACGCTAGGCCCTTGTTCTTGCTATTTTGCACTCGCTAGGCCCTTGTTCTCGCAATTTTGCACATGCTAGGCCCTTGTTCTTGCAAGTTTGCACACGCTAGGCTCTTGATATTTTGCACATGCTAGGCCCTTGTTGTTGCTATTTTGCACTTGTAACGCCCTTGTTGTTGCAATTTTGCACACGCTAGGCCCTTGTTCTTGCAATTTTGCACTCGCTATGCCCTTGTTCTTGCAATTTTGCACACGCTAGGCCCTTGTTCCTGCAATTTTGCATTCGCTATGCCCTTGTTCTTGCAGTTTTGCACACGCTAGGCCCTTGTTATTCCTACTTGCACACGCTAGGCCCTTTTACTTGCAATTTTGCACATGCTAGGCACTTGTTCTTGCAATTTTGCACATGCTAGGCCCTTGTTCTTGCTATTTTGCACACGCTAGGCCCTTTTTTTTTGCTATTTGGCACACGCTAGGCCCTTGTTCCTGCAATTTTGCACACGCTAGGCCCTTGTTTTTGCAATTTTGCACACGCTAGGCCCTTGTTCTTGCAATTTTGCACTCGCTATGCCCTTGTTATTGCAGTTTTGCACACGCTAGGCCCTCATTCTTGCACTTTTGCACATGCTAGACTCTTGTTCTTGCAAGTTTGGACACGCTAGGCCCTTTTTCTTGCAATTTTTCACTCGCTAGGCCCTTGTTCTTGCTAGTTTGCACACGATAGGCCCTTGTTCTCACAAATTTGCACATGCTAGGCCCTTGTTCTTGCATTTTTGCACATGTTAGGCCCTTGTTCTTGCAATTTTGGCATACGCTAGGCCCTTGTTCTTGAAATTTTGCACTCGCTATGCCCTTGTTCTTGCAATTTTGCACATGCTAGGCCCTTATTCTTGCTATTTTGCACTCGTTAGGCCCTTGTTTTTGCAATTTTGCACACGCTAGGCGCTTGTTCTTGCAATTTTTCGCTATGCCCTTGTTCTTGCAATTTCTCACACGCTAGGCCCTTGTTATTGCTATTTCGCGAACGCTAGGCCCTTGTTACTGCTATTTCGCGAAAGCTAGGCCCTTGTTTTTTATTTTGTGCACACGCTAGGCCCTTGCTCTTGCTATTTTGCACTCGCTAGGCCATTGTTCTTGCAATTTTGCACACGCTAGGCCCTTGTTCTTGCAATTTTGCACATGCTAGGCTCTTGTTCGTGCAATATTGCACTCGCTATGCCCTTGTTCTTGCTATTTTGCACACGCTAGGCCCTTGTTCTTGCCATTTTGCACACTTGCAATTTTGCACATGCTAGGCCCTTGTTCTTGCTATTTTGCACTCGCTATGCCCTTATTCTTGCAATTTTGCACACGCTAGGCCCTTGTTCTTGAAAGTTTGCATGCGCTAGGCCCTTGTTCTTGCAATTTTGCACTCGCTACGCCCTTGTTCTTGCAATTTTGCACATGCTAGGCCCTTGTTCTTGCAATTTTGCACACACTAGGCCCTTGTTCTTGCTATTTTGCACAACCAAAGCCCTTGTTTCTGAAATTTTGCACACGCTAGGCCCTTGTTCTCGCTGTTTTGCACACGCTATGCTCTTGTTCTTGCAATTTTTTTCACGCTAGGCCCTTGTTCTTGCAAGTTTGCACACACTAGGCCCTTTTTCTTGCTATTTTGCACACGCTAGGCCCTTGTTCTTGCAATTTTGCACTCGCTATGCCCTTGTTCTTGCAATTTTGCACACGCTAGGCCCTTGTTCTTGCTATTTTGGACACGCTAGGCCGTTGTTTTTGCTATTTTGCATACGCTAGGCCCTTGTTCTTGATTTTTTGCACACGCTAGGCCCTTGTTCTTGCAATTTTGCACTCGCTAGGCCCTTGTTCTTGCAATTTTGCACACGCTAGGCCCTTGTTCTTGAAATTGTGCACACGCTAGGCCCTTGTTCTTGCAATTTTGCACACGCTAGGCCCTTGTTCTTTATATTTTGCACAAACTAGGCCCTTTTTCTTTTTATTTTGCACACGCTAGGCCCTTGTTCTTGCTATTTTGCACCACTATGCCCTTGTTCTTTATATTTTGCACACGCTAGGCCCTTGTTCTTGCCATTTTGCACATACTAGGCCCTTGTTCTTGCAGTTTTGCACACGCTAGGCCCTTGTTCTTGCAATTTTGCTAACGCTAGGCCCTTGTTCTTGATTTTTTGCACACGCTAGGCCCTTGCCCTTGCAATTTTGCACTCGCAAGGCCCTTGTTCTTGCAATTCTGCACACGCTAGACCCTTGTTCTTTCTATTTTGCACACCCTAGGCCCTTCTTCTTTTTATTTTGCACACGCTAGGCCTTTGTTCTTTTTTATTTTGCACACGCTAGGCCCTTGTTCTTGCTATTTTGCACACGCTATGCCCTTGTTCTTTTTATTTTGCACACGCTAGGCCCTTGTTCTTGCAATTTTGCATTCACTAGACCATTGTTCTTGCTATTTTGCACATGCTAGGCCCTTGTTCTTGCCATTTTGCACATACTAGGCCCTTGTTCTTGCAATTTTGCACACGCTAGGCCCTTGTTGTTGCTATTTCGCGAACGCTAGGCCCTTGTTCTTGATTTCTTTCACACGGTAGGCCCTTGCTCTTGCTATTTTGCACTCGCTAGGCCCTTGTTCTTGCAGTCTTGCACACGCTAGGCCCTTGTTCTTGCAATTTTGCACATGCTAGGCCCTTGTTCTTGCAATTTTGCACACGCTAGGCCCTTGTTCTTGCAATTTTGCACACGCTAGGCCCTTGTTCTTGCTATTTTGCACACTCTAGGCCCTTGTTCTTGCTATTTTGCACACACTAGGCCCTTGTTATTGCTATTTTGCACATGCTAGGCCCTTGTTCTTGCTTTTTTGCACACTCTAGGCCCTTGTTCTTGCAATTTTGCACACGCTAGGTTCTTGTTCTTGCTATTTTGCAAACGCTAGGCCCTTGTTCTTGATTTTTTGCACACGCTAGGCCCTTGTTCTTGCAATTCTGCACACGTTTGACCCTTGTTCCTTCTATTTTGCACACGCTAGGCCCTTGTTCTTTTTATTTTGCACACGCTAGGCCCTTGTTCTTTTTATTTTGCACACGCTAGGCCCTTGTTCTTTTTATTTTGCACACGCTAGGCCCTTGTTCTTGCTATTTTGCACACGCTATGCCCTTGTTCTTTTTATTTTGCACACGCTAGGCCCTTGTTCTTGCAATTTTGCACTCGCTAGACCCTTGTTCTTGCTTTTTTGCACATGATAGGCCCTTGTTCTTGCCATTTTGCACATACTAGGCCCTTGTTCCTGCAATTTTGCACACGCTAAGCCCTTGTTCTTGCTATTTCGCGAACGCTAGGCCCTTGTTCTCGATTTTTTTCACACGCTAGGCCCTTGCTCTTGCTATTTTGCACTCGCTAGGCCCTTGTTCTTGCAATTTTGCACACGCTAGGCCCTTGTTCTTGCAATTTTGCATACGCTAGGCCCTTGTTCTTGCAATTTTGCACACGCTAGGCCCTTGTTTTTGCAATTTTGCACACGCTAGGCCCTTGTTCTTGCAATTTTGCATACGCTAGGCCCTTGTTCTTGCTATTTTGCACACGCTAGGCCCTTGTTCTTGCTATTTTGCACACTCGAGGCCCTTGTTCTTGCTATTTTGCACACGGTAGGCCCTTGTTATTGCAATTTTGCACATGCTAGGCACTTGTTCTTGCTATTTTGCACTCGCTAGGCCCATGTTCTTGCAATTTTGCACACGCTAGGCCCTTGTCCTTGCAATTTTGCATATGCTAGGCCCTTGTTCCTGCAATTTTGCACATGCTAGGCCCATGGTTATGCAATTTTGCACACGCTAGGCCCTTGTTTCTTGCAATTTTGCATACGCTAGGCCCTTGTTCTTGCTATCTTGCACACGCTAGGCCATTGTTCTTGCTATTTTTAACACGCTACGCCCTTGTTCTTGCAATTTTGCACACGCTAGGCCCTTGTTCTTGCTATTTTGCACACGCTAGGCCCTTGTTATTGCTATTTTGCATACGCTAGGCCCTTGTTATTGCTATTTTGCACAATCTAGGCCCTTGTTATTGCTATTTTGCACACGCTAGGCCCTTGTTCTTGCTATTTTGCACACTCTAGGCCCTTGTTCTTGCTATTTTGCACACGCTTGGCCCTTGTTCTTGCAATTTTGCACATGCTATGCCCTTGTTCTTTTTATTTTGCACATGCTAGGCCGTTGTTCTTGCAATTTTGCAAACGAATGGCCCTTGTAGTTGCTATTTTGCACACGCTAAGCCTTGGTGCTTGCAATTTTGCACTCGCTATGCCCTTGTTCTTGCAATTTTGCACTCGCTAGGCCCTTGTTCTTGCAATTTTGACATACTAGGACCTTGTTCTTGCAATTTTGCACACGCTAGGCCCTTCTTCTTGCAATTTTGCATACGCTAGGCCCTTGTTCTTGCTATTTTGCACACGCTAGGTCCTTATTTTTGAAATTTTCCACACGCTAGGCCCTTGTTCTTGAAATTCTGCACATGCTAGGCCCTTGTTCTTGCAATTTTGCACTCGCTAGGCCCTTGTTCTTGCAATTTTGCACATGCTAGGCCCTTGTTCTTGCAATTATGCATACGCTATGCCCTTGTTCTTGCAATTTTTCACACGCTATGCCCTTGTTCTTGCTATTTTTCGCACGCTAGGCCTTTGTTACTGAAACTTTGCACACGCTACCCCCTTGTTCTTGCTATTTTACACTCGCTATGCCCTTGTTCTTGCAATTTTGCACATGCTAGGCCCTTGTTCTTGCTATTTTGCACACGCTATGCCCTTGTTCTTGCAATTTTGCACACGCTAGGCCCTTGTTCTTGCTATTTTGCACATGCTAGGCCCTTGTTTTTGCAATTTTGCACTCGCTATGCCCTTGTTCTTGCTATTTTGCACACGCTAGGCCCTTATTCTTGCCATTTTGCACACATTAGGCCCTTGTTCTAGCAATTTTGCACACGCTAGGCCCTTGTTCTTGCTATTTTGCACTCGCTAGGCCCTTGTTCTCGCAATTTTGCACATGCTAGGCCCTTGTTCTTGCAAGTTTGCACACGCTAGGCTCTTGATATTTTGCACATGCTAGGCCCTTGTTGTTGCTATTTTGCACTTGTAACGCCCTTGTTGTTGCAATTTTGCACACGCTAGGCCCTTGTTCTTGCAATTTTGCACTCGCTATGCCCTTGTTCTTGCAATTTTGCACACGCTAGGCCCTTGTTCCTGCAATTTTGCATTCGCTATGCCCTTGTTCTTGCAGTTTTGCACACGCTAGGCCCTTGTTATTCCTACTTGCACACGCTAGGCCCTTTTACTTGCAATTTTGCACATGCTAGGCACTTGTTCTTGCAATTTTGCACATGCTAGGCCCTTGTTCTTGCTATTTTGCACACGCTAGGCCCTTTTTTTTTGCTATTTGGCACACGCTAGGCCCTTGTTCTTGCAATTTTGCACACGCTAGGCCCTTGTTTTTGCAATTTTGCACACGCTAGGCCCTTGTTCTTGCAATTTTGCACTCGCTATGCCCTTGTTATTGCAGTTTTGCACACGCTAGGCCCTCATTCTTGCACTTTTGCACATGCTAGACTCTTGTTCTTGCAAGTTTGGACACGCTAGGCCCTTTTTCTTGCAATTTTTCACTCGCTAGGCCCTTGTTCTTGCTAGTTTGCACACGATAGGCCCTTGTTCTCACAAATTTGCACATGCTAGGCCCTTGTTCTTGCATTTTTGCACATGTTAGGCCCTTGTTCTTGCAATTTTGGCATACGCTAGGCCCTTGTTCTTGAAATTTTGCACTCGCTATGCCCTTGTTCTTGCAATTTTGCAAATGCTAGGCCCTTATTCTTGCTATTTTGCACTCGTTAGGCCCTTGTTTTTGCAATTTTGCACACGCTAGGCGCTTGTTCTTGCAATTTTTCGCTATGCCCTTGTTCTTGCAATTTCTCACACGCTAGGCCCTTGTTATTGCTATTTCGCGAACGCTAGGCCCTTGTTACTGCTATTTCGCGAAAGCTAGGCCCTTGTTTTTTATTTTGTGCACACGCTAGGCCCTTGCTCTTGCTATTTTGCACTCGCTAGGCCATTGTTCTTTCAATTTTGCACACGCTAGGCCCTTGTTCTTGCAATTTTCCACATGCTAGGCTCTTGTTCGTGCAATATTGCACTCGCTATGCCCTTGTTCTTGCTATTTTGCACACGCTAGGCCCTTGTTCTTGCCATTTTGCACACTTGCAATTTTGCACATGCTAGGCCCTTGTTCTTGCTATTTTGCACTCGCTATGCCCTTATTCTTGCAATTTTGCACACGCTAGGCCCTTGTTCTTGAAAGTTTGCATGCGCTAGGCCCTTGTTCTTGCAATTTTGCACTCGCTACGCCCTTGTTCTTGCAATTTTGCACATGCTAGGCCCTTGTTCTTGCAATTTTGCACACACTAGGCCCTTGTTCTTGCTATTTTGCACACGCAAAGCCCTTGTTTCTGAAATTTTGCACACGCTAGGCCCTTGTTCTTGCTATTTTGCACTCGCTAAGCCCTTGTTCTTGCAATTTTGCACACGCTAGGCCCTTGTTCTCGCTGTTTTGCACACGCTATGCTCTTGTTCTTGCAATTTTTTTCACGCTAGGCCCTTGTTCTTGCAAGTTTGCACACACTAGGCCCTTTTTCTTGCTATTTTGCACACGCTAGGCCCTTGTTCTTGCAATTTTGCACTCGCTATGCCCTTGTTCTTGCAATTTTGCATACGCTAGGCCCTTGTTCTTGATATTTTGCACACGCTAGGCCTTGTTCTGTTTATTTTGCACACGCTAGGCCCTTGTTCTTGCAATTTTGCACACGCTAGGCCCTTTTTCTTGCAATTTTGCACACACTAGGCCCTTGTTCTTGCTATTTTGCACACGCTTTGCCCTTATTCTTTTTATTTTGCACACGCTAGGCCCTTGTTCTTGCAATTTTGCACACGCTAGACCCTTGTTCTTGATATTTTGCACACGCTAGGCCCTTATTCTTGCCATTTTGCACATACTAGGCCCTTGTTCTTGCAATTTTGCACACGCTAGGCCCTTGTTCTTGCAATTTTACACTCGCTATGCCCTTGTTATTGCTATTTTGCACACGCTAGGCCCTTGTTCTTGCTATTTTGCACTCGCTAGGCCCTTGTTCTTGCAATTTTGCACACGCTAGGCCCTTGTTCTTGCAAGTTTGCACACGCTAGGCCCTTGTTCTTGCAATTTTGCACTCGCTATGCCCTTGTTCTTGCAAGTGTGCACACGCTAGGCCCTTGTTCTTGCAATTTTGCACTCGCTATGCCCTTGTTCTTGCAATTTTGCACACGTTAGGCCCTTGTTTTTGGAATTTAGCACACGCTAGGCTCTTGTTCTTGCAATTTTGCACACGCTAGGCCCTTGTTCTTGCAAGTTTGCACACGCTAGGCTCTTGTTCTTGCAATTTTACACTCGCTATGCCCTTGTTATTGCTATTTTGCACACGCTAGGCCCTTGTTCTTGCTATTTTGCACTCGCTAGGACCTTGTTCTTGCAATTTTGCACACGCTAGGCCCTTGTTCTTGCAAGTTTGCACACGCTAGGCCCTTGTTCTTGCAATTTTGCACTCGCTATGCCCTTGTTCTTGCAATTTTGCAAACGCTAGGCCCTCATTCTTGCACTTTTGCACACGCTAGACCCTTGTTCTTGCAAGTTTGCACGCGCTAGGCCCTTTTTCTTGCAATTTTTCACTCGCTAGGCCCTTGTTCTTGCTATTTTGCACACGATAGGCCCTTGTTCTTGCAAATTTGCACACGCTAGGCCCTTGTTCTTGCATTTTTGCACTCGCTAGGCCCTTGTTCTTTCAATTTTGCACATGTAAGGCCCTTGTTCTTGCAATTTTGGCACACGCTAGGCCCTTGTTCTTGAAATTTTGCACACGCTATGCCCTTGTTCTTGCAATTTTGCACACGCTAGGCTCTTGTTATTTTGCAGATGCTAGGCCCTTGTTCTTGCTATTTTGCACTCGTTAGGCCCTTGTTGTTGGAATTTTGCACACGCTAGGCCCTTGTTCTTGCAATTTTGCACTCGCTACGCCCTTGTTCTTGCAATTTTGCACACGCTAGGCCCTTGTTATTGCTATTTTGCGAACGCTTGGATCTTGTTCTTGCTATTTCGCGAACGCTAGGCCCTTGTTCTTGATTTTTTGCACACGCTAGGCCCTTGTTCTTGCAATTTTGCACTCGCTAGGCCCTTGTTCTTGCAATTTTGCACACGCTAGGCCCTTGTTCTTGAAATTGTGCACACGCTAGGCCCTTGTTCTTGCAATTTTGCACACGCTAGGCCCTTGTTCTTTATATTTTGCACATGCTAGGCCCTTTTTCTTTTTATTTTGCACACGCTAGGCCCTTGTTCTTGCTATTTTGCACCACTATGCCCTTGTTCTTTATATTTTGCACACGCTAGGCCCTTGTTCTTGCCATTTTGCACATACTAGGCCCTTGTTCTTGCAGTTTTGCACACGCTAGGCCCTTGTTCTTGCAATTTTGCTAACGCTAGGCCCTTGTTCTTGATTTTTTGCACACGCTAGGCCCTTGCCCTTGCAATTTTGCACTCGCAAGGCCCTTGTTCTTGCAATTCTGCACACGCTAGACCCTTGTTCTTTCTATTTTGCACACCCTAGGCCCTTCTTCTTTTTATTTTGCACACGCTAGGCCCTTGTTCTTTTTTATTTTGCACACGCTAGGCCCTTGTTCTTGCTATTTTGCACACGCTATGCCCTTGTTCTTTTTATTTTGCACACGCTAGGCCCTTGTTCTTGCAATTTTGCATTCACTAGACTATTGTTCTTGCTATTTTGCACATGCTAGGCCCTTGTTCTTGCCATTTTGCACATACTAGGCCCTTGTTCTTGCAATTTTGCACACGCTAGGCCCTTGTTCTTGCTATTTCGTGAACGCTAGGCCCTTGTTCTTGATTTCTTTCACACGGTAGGCCCTTGCTCTTGCTATTTTGCACTCGCTAGGCCCTTGTTCTTGCAGTCTTGCACACGCTAGGCCCTTGTTCTTGCAATTTTGCACATGCTAGGCCCTTGTTCTTGCAATTTTGCACACGCTAGGCCCTTGTTCTTGCAATTTTGCACACGCTAGGCCCTTGTTCTTGCTATTTTGCACACTCTAGGCCCTTGTTCTTGCTATTTTGCACACACTAGGCCCTTGTTTTTGCTATTTTGCACATGCTAGGCCCTTGTTCTTGCTTTTTTGCACACTCTAGGCCCTTGTTCTTGCAATTTTGCACACGCTAGGCCCTTGTTCTTGCTATTTTGCAAACGCTAGGCCCTTGTTCTTGATTTTTTGCACACGCTAGGCCCTTGCTCTTGCAATTTTGCACTCGCTAGGCCCTTGTTCTTGCAATTCTGCACACGTTAGACCCTTGTTCCTTCTATTTTACACACGCTAGGCCCTTGTTCTTTTTATTTTGCACACGCTAGGCCCTTGTTCTTTTTATTTTGCACACGCTAGGCCCTTGTTCTTGCTATTTTGCACACGCTATGCCCTTGTTCTTTTTATTTTGCGCACGCTAGGCCCTTGTTCTTGCAATTTTGCACTCGCTAGACCCTTGTTCTTGCTTTTTTGCACATGATAGGCCCTTGTTCTTGCCATTTTGCACATACTAGGCCCTTGTTCCTGCAATTTTGCACACGCTAGGCCCTTGTTCTTGCTATTTCGCGAACGCTAGGCCCTTGTTCTTGATTTCTTTCACACGCTAGGCCCTCGCTCTTGCTATTTTGCACTCGCTAGGCCCTTGTTCTTGCAATTTTGCACACGCTAGGCCCTTGTTCTTGCAATTTTGCATACGCTAGGCCCTTGTTCTTGCAATTTTGCACACGCTAGGCCCTTGTTCTTGCAATTTTGCATACGCTAGGCCCTTGTTCTTGCTATTTTGCACATGCTAGGCCCTTGTTCTTGCTATTTTGCACACTCGAGGCCCTTGTTCTTGCTATTTTGCACACGGTAGGCCCTTGTTATTGCTATTTTGCACATGCTAGGCCCTTGTTCTTGCTATTTTGCACTCGCTAGGCCCATGTTCTTGCAATTTTGCACACGCTAGGCCCTTGTCCTTGCAATTTTGAACATGCTAGGCCCTTTTTCTTGCTATTTTGCACTCGCTAGGCCCTTGTTCTTGCAATTTTGCATACGCTAGGCCATTGTTCTTGCAATTTTGCACATGCTAGGCCCATGTTCATGCAATTTTGCACACGCTAGGCCCTTGTTTCTTGCAATTTTGCATACGCTAGGCCCTTGTTCTTGCTATCTTGCACATGCTAGGCCCTTGTTCTTGCTATTTTTAACACGCTACGCCCTTGTTCTTGCAATATTGCACACGCTAGGCCCTTGTTCTTGCTATTTTGCACACGCTAGGCCCTTGTTATTGCTATTTTGCATACGCTAGGCCCTTGTTATTGCTATTTTGCACACGCTAGGCCCTTGTTTTTGCTATTTTGCACACGCTAGGCCCTTGTTCTTGCAAATTTGCACACGCTAGGCCCTTGTTCTTACTATTTTGCAAACGCTAGGCCCTTGTTCTTGAAATTTTGCACACGCTAGGCTCTTGTTCTTGAAATTGTGCACACGTTAGGCCCTTGTTCTTGCTATTTTGCACTCGCTAGGCCCTTGTTCTTGCAATTTTGCATACGCTAGGCCCTTGTTCTTGTAATTTTGCACACGCTAGGCCCTTGTTATTGCTATTTTGCACACGCTAGGCCCTTGTTCTTGCTATTTTGCACACGCTAGGCCCTTGTTCTTGCTATTTTGCACACGCTAGGCCCTTGTTCTTGCTATTTTGCACACGCTATGCCCTTGTTGTTTTTATTTTGCACATGCTAGGCCGTTGTTCTTGCAATTTTGCACACGCTAGGCCCTTGTTCTTTATATTTTGCACATGCTAGGCCCTTTTTCTTTTTATTTTGCACACGCTAGGCCCTTGTTCTTGCTATTTTGCACCACTATGCCCTTGTTCTTTATATTTTGCACACGCTAGGCCCTTGTTCTTGCCATTTTGCACATACTAGGCCCTTGTTCTTGCAGTTTTGCACACGCTAGGCCCTTGTTCTTGCAATTTTGCTAACGCTAGGCCCTTGTTCTTGATTTTTTGCACACGCTAGGCCCTTGCCCTTGCAATTTTGCACTCGCAAGGCCCTTGTTCTTGCAATTCTGCACACGCTAGACCCTTGTTCTTTCTATTTTGCACACCCTAGGCCCTTCTTCTTTTTATTTTGCACACGCTAGGCCCTTGTTCTTTTTTATTTTGCACACGCTAGGCCCTTGTTCTTGCTATTTTGCACACGCTATGCCCTTGTTCTTTTTATTTTGCACACGCTAGGCCCTTGTTCTTGCAATTTTGCATTCACTAGACCATTGTTCTTGCTATTTTGCACATGCTAGGCCCTTGTTCTTGCCATTTTGCACATACTAGGCCCTTGTTCTTGCAATTTTGCACACGCTAGGCCCTTGTTCTTGCTATTTCGCGAACGCTAGGCCCTTGTTCTTGATTTCTTTCACACGGTAGGCCCTTGCTCTTGCTATTTTGCACTCGCTAGGCCCTTGTTCTTGCAGTCTTGCACACGCTAGGCCCTTGTTCTTGCAATTTTGCACATGCTAGGCCCTTGTTCTTGCAATTTTGCACACGCTAGGCCCTTGTTCTTGCAATTTTGCACACGCTAGGCCCTTGTTCTTGCTATTTTGCACACTCTAGGCCCTTGTTCTTGCTATTTTGCACACTCTAGGCCCTTGTTCTTGCAATTTTGCACATGCTAGGCCCTTGTTCTTGATTTTTTGCACACGCTAGGCCCTTGCTCTTGCAATTTTGCACTCGCTAGGCCCTTGTTCTTGCAATTCTGCACACGTTAGACCCTTGTTCCTTCTATTTTGCACACGCTATGCCCTTGTTCTTTTTATTTTGCACACGCTAGGCCCTTGTTCTTTTTTTTTTTGCACACGCTAGGCCCTTGTTCTTGCTATTTTGCACACGCTATGCCCTTGTTCTTTTTATTTTGCACACGCTAGGCCCTTGTTCTTGCAATTTTGCACTCGCTAGACCCTTGTTCTTGCTTTTTTGCACATGATAGGCCCTTGTTCTTGCCATTTTGCACATACTAGGCCCTTGTTCCTGCAATTTTGCACACGCTAGGCCCTTGTTCTTGCTATTTCGCGAACGCTAGGCCCTTGTTCTTGATTTCTTTCACACGCTAGGCCCTTGCTCTTGCTATTTTGCACTCGCTAGGCCCTTGTTCTTGCAATTTTGCACACGCTAGGCCCTTGTTCTTGCAATTTTGCATACGCTAGGCCCTTGTTCTTGCAATTTTGCACACGCTAGGCCCTTGTTCTTGCAATTTTGCACACGCTAGGCCCTTGTTCTTGCAATTTTGCATACGCTAGGCCCTTGTTCTTGCTATTTTGCACATGCTAGGCCCTTGTTCTTGCTATTTTGCACACTCGAGGCCCTTGTTCTTGCTATTTTGCACACGGTAGGCCCTTGTTATTGCTATTTTGCACATGCTAGGTCCTTGTTCTTGCTATTTTGCACTCGCTAGGCCCATGTTCTTGCAATTTTGCACACGCTAGGCCCTTGTCCTTGCAATTTTGAACATGCTAGGCCCTTTTTCTTGCTATTTTGCACTCGCTAGGCCCTTGTTCTTGCAATTTTGCATACGCTAGGCCCTTGTTCTTGCAATTTTGCACATGCTAGGCCCATGTTCATGCAATTTTGCACACGCTAGGCCCTTGTTTCTTGCAATTTTGCATACGCTAGGCCCTTGTTCTTGCTATCTTGCACATGCTAGGCCCTTGTTCTTGCTATTTTTAACACGCTACGCCCTTGTTCTTGCAATTTTGCACACGCTAGGCCCTTGTTCTTGCTATTTTGCACACGCTAGGCCCTTGTTATTGCTATTTTGCATACGCTAGGCCCTTGTTATTGCTATTTTGCACACGCTTGGCCCTTGTTTTTGCTATTTTGCACACGCTAGGCCCTTGTTCTTGCAATTTTGCACACGCTAGGCCCTTGTTCTTACTATTTTGCAAACGCTAGGCCCTTGTTCTTGAAATTTTGCACACGTTAGGCCCTTGTTCTTGCTATTTTGCACTCGCTAGGCCCTTGTTCTTGCAATTTTGCATACGCTAGGCCCTTGTTCTTGTAATTTTGCACACGCTAGGTCCTTGTTATTGCTATTTTGCACACGCTAGGCCCTTGTTCTTGCAATTTTGCACACGCTAGGCCCTTGTTCTTGCAATTTTGCATACGCTAGGCCCTTGTTCTTGCAATTTTGCACACGCTAGGCCCTTGTTCTTGCAATTTTGCACACGCTAGGCCCTTGTTCTTGCTATTTTGCACATGCTAGGCCCTTGTTCTTGCTATTTTGCACACTCGAGGCCCTTGTTCTTGCTATTTTGCACACGGTAGGCCCTTGTTCTTGCTATTTTGCACACGCTAGGCCCTTGTTATTGCTATTTTGCATACGCTAGGCCCTTGTTATTGCTATTTTGCACACGCTTGGCCCTTGTTTTTGCTATTTTGCACACGCTAGGCCCTTGTTCTTGCAATTTTGCACACGCTAGGCCCTTGTTCTTACTATTTTGCAAACGCTAGGCCCTTGTTCTTGAAATTTTGCACACGTTAGGCCCTTGTTCTTGCTATTTTGCACTCGCTAGGCCCTTGTTCTTGCAATTTTGCATACACTAGGCCCTTGTTCTTGTAATTTTGCACACGCTAGGCCCTTGTTATTGCTATTTTGCACACGCTAGGCCCTTGTTCTTGCTATTTTGCACACACTAGGCCCTTGTTCTTGCTATTTTGCACACGCTATGCCTTTGTACTTTTTTTTTTGCACATGCTAGGCCGTTGTTCTTGCAATTTTGCAAACCATAGGCCCTTGTTCTTGCTATTTTGCACACGCTAAGCCTTTGTTCTTGCATTTTTGCACACGCTAGGCCTTGTTCTTGCAATTTTGCACTCGCTAGGCCCTTGTTCTTGCAATTTGGCACATGCTAGGCCCTTGTTCTTGCAAATTTGCACACGCTAGGCCCTTGTTCTTGCAATTTTGCACACGCTAGGCCCTTGTTCTTGCAATTTTGCACACGCTAGGCCCTTGTTCTTGCAATTTTGCACACGCTAGGCCCTTGTTCTTGCAATTTCGCACACGCTAGGCCCTTGTTCTTGCAATTTTGCACACGCTAGGCCCTTGTTCTTGCTATTTTGCACACGCTAGGCCCTTGTTCTTGCAATTTTGCACACGCTAGGCCCTTGTTCTTGCAATTTTGCACACGCTAGGCCCTTTTTCTTGCTATTTTACAAACGCTAGGCCCTTGTTCTTGCAATTTTGCATCGCTAGGCCCTTATTCTTGCAAGTTTGCACATGCTCGGCCCTTGTTCTTGCTAGTTTGCACATGCTAGGCCCTTGTTCTTGCTATTTCGCACACGCTAGGCCCTTGTTTTTGCAATTTTGCACTCGCTAGGCCTTTGTTCTTGCAATTTTTCACACGCTAGGCCCTTGTTCTTGCCATTTTGCACACGCTAGGCCCTTGTTCTTGCAAATTTGCACACGCTAGGCCCTTGTTCTTGCAATTTTGCACACGCTAGGCCCTTGTTCTTGCAATTTTGCACACGCTAGGCCCTTGTTCTTGCAATTTTGCACATGCTAGGCCCTTGTTCTTGCTATTTTGCACACGCTAGGCCCTTGTTCTTGCAATTTTGCACACGCTAGGCCCTTGTTCTTGCAATTTTGCACACGCTAGGCCCTTGTTCTTGCTAACTTGCAAACGCTAGGCCCTTGTTGTTGAAATTTTGCACACGCTAGGCCCTTGCACTTGCTATTTTGCACTCACTAGGCCCTTGTTCTTGCAATTTTGCACACGCTAGGCCCTTGTCCTTGCAATTTTGCACATGCTAGGCCCTTGTTCTTGCTATTTTGCACTCGCTAGGCCCTTGTTCTTGCAATTTTGCATACGCTAGGCCCTTGTTCTTGCAATTTGGCACATGCTAGGCCCTTGTTCTTGCAATTTTGCACACGCTAGGCCCTTGTTCTTGCTATTTTGCACTCGCTAGGCCCTTGTTCTTGCAATTTTGCATACGCTAGGCCTTCTTCTTGTAATTTTGCACACGCTAGGCCCATGTTCTTGCAATTTTGCATACGTTAGGCCCTTGTTCTTGCAATTTTGCACACGCAAGGCTCTTGTTCTTGCTTTTTTTAACACGCTAGGCCCTTATTCTTGCAACTTTGACACGCTAGGCCCTTGTTCTTGCTATTTTGCATACGCTAGGCCCTTGTTCTTGCCATTTTGCACACGCTAGGCCCTTGTTCTTGCTATTTTGCACACGCTAGGCCCTTGTTCTTGCTATTTTGCACACGCTAGGCCCTTGTTCTTGCTATTTTGCACACGCTATGCCCTTGTTGTTTTTATTTTGCACATGCTAGGCCGTTGTTCTTGCAATTTTGCAAACGCTAGGCCCTTGTTCTTGCTATTTTGCACACGCTAGGCCCTTGTTCTTGCCATTTTGCACACGCTAGGCCCTTGTTCTTGCAATTTTGCACACGCTAGGCCCTTGTTCTTGCTATTTTGCACACGCTAGGCCCTTGTTATTGCTATTTTGCACACGCTAGGCCCTTGTTCTTGCTATTTTGCACACACTAGGCCCTTGTTCTTGCTATTTTGCACACGCTATGCCTTTGTACTTTTTTTTTTGCACATGCTAGGGCCGTTGTTCTTGCAATTTTGCAAACCATAGGCCCTTGTTCTTGCTATTTTGCACACGCTAAGCCTTTGTTCTTGCATTTTTGCACACGCTAGGCCTTTGTTCTTGCAATTTGCACTCGCTAGGCCCTTGTTCTTGCAATTTGGCACATGCTAGCCCTGTTCTTGCAAATTTGCACACGCTAGGCCCTTGTTCTTGCAATTTTGCACACGCTAGGCCCTTGTTCTTGCAATTTTGCACACGCTAGGCCCTTGTTCTTGCATTTTGCACACGCTAGGCCCTTGTTCTTGCAATTTTGCACACGCTAGGCCCTTGTTCTTGCAATTTTGCACACGCTAGGCCCTTGTTCTTGCTTTTGCAATTTTCTTGCAATTTTGCACGCTAGGCCCTTGTTCTTGCTATTTTGCACACGCTAGGCCCTTGTTCTTGCTTGCAATTTTTCACACGCTAGGCCCTTGTTCTTTGCCATTTTTGCACACGCTAGGCCCTTGTTCTTGCATTTTGCACACGCTAGGCCCTTGTTCTTG